>VYZT01021293.1:0-14913 GCA_013400735.1 Pomatostomus ruficeps
TTTGTTTCCATGCACAGCAGAGCTCCGTCACACCTGGGCACGGAGCAATGATTTGGGGATTTCAGTGTCAAGGGCAGTGACTCTGTGGGTTTGTTCCCACGAACAGCAGAGCAGGGTCACACCTGGGCACGGAGCAATGATTTGGGGATTTCAGTGTCACGGGCAGTGACTCTGTGGGTTTGTTTCCATGCACAGCAGAGCAGGGTCACACCTGGGCACGGAGCAATGATTTGGGGATTTCAGTGTCACGGGCAGTGACTCTGTGGGTTTGTTTCCACGGACAGCAGAGTTCCCTGGAATGCCAGTGCATCCCATTATTCCATTTAACAGATATCCTTCAAATATACAATCCTGTATTTTTATAATTCCAGGGAGATCAGCACTTGCCATTCCCTACGTGCCTTCCAATTTGTGTTTGTGAAAGCTCAGACTGCACCTTTTATTTCTATTTCTTCATGGTCTGGTTCTGCTGAATCACTCCAGGAATATTCCAGCAGACAGGAAATGAAGCTGCTGTTTGTGGATAAGCAAAACTCCTACAAATAAAATTTCACGGAGCAAATTTCTCAGTGAACACTTCAGTTTGGAATATCAGCCTCCAAGAAACACTGACACCACACATTTGAGAAATGCCAAAACTGACTTAAGATGAAATATCAGTCTTTAACTCTCAACGCTTACAAATTCTAAAATAAATTCTTAAATTTCTCTGGAAAGATTGGGAGTCTAAACAACAAACTGCCCTCTCCAAGTTGACCTTGAAAGCAAATTGTCCAAACACTTGCTGTGTAGCCGAGTGGCACATGGACAGAGATGAAAGCCAAAGAGTTTATTAGAGAGATGACATTTGTTCTCACCACCCCTCTGCTAAAATCCAGATTATCCCAGACTATCATTAGGGTGTCATAAAGGCCCTTTTATTGCAGCTGGGGAAGCCTGGAGAGCACCAAGTCACAAGCTGCAGGAATGGGATTGCTCACGGGTAGAATTTCATGTGTTGGTGCAGGGAAAGAAGCCACAATCAGTGCGACAGAGAAGCGCACTCGGCTTCTACAGTGGTGGTTTCCATAAAAAACCTTTTAAAAAAGAACAAAAACGCTCTGAGAGAAAGAAACCACCACCCAAACAGAGCACCCAAACCTACAACTCCAAAGCTGGAATTGTATTTGCTGCAGAAATTTTATCTGGGGTGGTTAAACCTCTTTCAAAATTCAAATTTACCTTACTCCTTCCTTATCCTACCTGCTCACCAGGATATGTTATAAAGAAACCAATTTCTATTTTTCAGGTAAATTTTTCTCACTTCCCTTTGAAATTCCTAAAGTTTCCAAAACAAAGCCCCACAGCTTTCAGTGTCTAGCAACAGCTTTATTTAGAGCAGCTGAAGCAGTCAGAGAGATTTTCTTCCTGCTGTACTGCTGGCACCACCACCACTTGTACACAAATACAAATCCGGATGAAAAATGAGGATTTTGGATTCCAGTCTATGTCATTCCGTATTTGAAATAGATAATTAATTAAATAATTTTATTTAATAAATAGAAGAGTAGGAATTCTTATGGAACACCAGCTATGGTGATTTTCTGTGCCAGGGCACTCTAAACTGGACTGAGACCACTCGTACTGGTGATTTACAGAAAATAAAAGCTCTGTCTGGTATTCCCACTTCCAGCAGGCACCCAAAACTACTCTGAATTCCTTAAACCATTCGCAGAGTTTATGCACTGGGATACTCTCACTGTAATCACCGCACGTAAAAGAGGAAAAAAGATGAAATCCTTACCCAAACTGAGCTGTTCTTTTGATTTAATATTTTCCAAGCTGCTTTTTAAGACTGCCAGATAAGCTGCCCTGCAGTTCATGTAGAAAACGGCTTCTTCTGCATGCGGGGACTTCTTCCCTTGGGGATTTTCCGAGCGTGGGGCTTTCTGACTCCCGGGAATGTTGGCCATCCTGTGAGGGATAGGATTTCAGTTAGAATTTGTATTATTTGTCTTAAAAATGCCTCTGTTTGTACTCTGAAACACAGATTATCCCCAGTTATCCAAGCATCTGAGTCATTTTTCTCTAAATCTGGGATGGGAATAATTATCTGCACTGGTAGGTGAGCACCGTGGGATGCACAAACAGAAACGAGCTTGAGCTCTATTATTATTCACAATTTATCCTCCATCGGCAGTAAAAAGTTTCATTTCTCTGTATTTTATTTAGCTTCAGACATTGATATTAAAACTTGATATTACATATGATATTATAATTATTATATAATATAAATATTACACAGTTGTGATTTTTGAAAGCACAAAATCCCATTTTCATGTTATCTGTCGAACAAAGCTTTGCCATCCACGTTTTCCCTTTTTGCACTTAAAACTCAACAAAACATACGGATAATAATAAAACCGGTCAAAACTGGAACCCTCAATCCTTCAAAAACACCAAGTCAAGCACAGAATTCTATTTCTGAGACTCACCTAAATATAAATAATAGAAATAAACGTGCATAAAACTTTAAAGATAAGTGTGCATAAAACTTCGAGCAACTCAGGCCTTTGGAAGGAATTTATACAATAATAAATAAACGGAAAAAAACCCAGAAACGCGTTTTTTTCTCAATTATTAAAACAACTCCAAGCAGTAACTAATGCTGTTTGCTCAGCAGCGGTCAGCAAACTCCGACAGCAGCTTTCTGCTCGCACCAGGGGTGATTGAGGTTTTTAGAAGGCCGCCACAGAGGGACTCTAAATCCTGTTGTGCTGTTGCTTTAACAGCCTCTCGTATTATTTTACCCGGTGTTGACTTCAGGAAATGTATTCTGGTACGATAAATGGAATACCTCAAGTTCAGCAACAAGACAACGGCGTCCCAGGGTCCCCTCCAGGACTCATTGGATTTTTACTCAGGAGGCCTCAATCACCGGCACCTTGCTGAGTTATACAGGCCTCTCACACTGGGGAGAGGCAGATAATGATCGCTTATCGAGGATGAAGTACCCCAATTTGTAACGCCCTGACACTTTAATATTGCACAGGCACCAGAAGGAGCCCGCAGGGACCCCCTGGCACAGCCTGGCTCCCGCAAACGGGTGTCACTATAATTAAGCACCAGCGTTACACACACAGAATGGAACTGGGGATAACAGCAAGGAGGAGGAGAAGAATAAATGTTAATTTTCCAGTAACCAGTTTATAAAGTGTGAACTCTTGTTTGTGCTCCTTGGACTCCCCATTACTGGGGATATTTTTTCTGTGGGCCGGGAAGTGCTGCCAATCCGTCGCTGGGAAATCCAGCCAGCAATGGCTTTAGTGACAGCACTGCCAGCAGCCCCGCGGCTCAGGCTGGGACATTGCACTGCACAAATGACACTTCAGAAAAACAGACAGAGGAGAGCAATCTGGCCCAGGCTTCCAAACAGGGAGAGAGCAGGGTTCGATTAGAGATTGGGAATAAACTCTCTGTGAGGGGGTGAGGCCCTGGAATGGATGTCCCGGAGAAGCTGAGGCTGCCCCATCCCTGGAAATGTCCCAGGCCAGGCTGGACGGGGCTTGGAGCAGCCTGGGGTAGTGGAAAGTGTCCCTGCCCATGGCAGAGGTAGCACTGGATGAGTTTTAAGATCCTTTCCAAGCCAAACTAATGTCACATTCCCAGCCCAGAGCACCGAGTGCCACATCCAGCCCTTCCTTGGACACCTCCAGGGATGGGGACTCGCTGGGCAGCCCCTTCCAATGCCTCATCACCATTTCTGTGAAGAAATTCCTCCTGATGCCCCAAGCCAGACCCTCCAAGGCAACACCGACCTTCATGTCCGAGGCTCAGCCACACAGAACCCGCATTCGCACAGGGAAGCTTTGCGCTGCTCCGGCCTCTTCCACCTGAAACGAGGAGACTTTTCACACAAGGATCTCATTATCTCCCTCCCCAGTGGGCAGAGGGGGCTTCAAGGGCTAAATTTACCACCCACCGTAAAAGAAAAAAAAATAAAAATTACAATCCCCTTTCCCCAGCCGTGAGGGGAATCAGCCCTCCCTCCCTCAGGTCTGCGATCCCTGAGGGACTCCTGAGGTGCGTTTGGCCGCCCCGAACCCGCCGCCCGAACCCCCCGGCCCCGGCCCGGCTCCTACGGCGCACAGCGGGACCCGACGAGCCCACACCGACACCGGTCTCGGTCTCAGTCCCGGGGGTCTCGGTCCCGGTCTTGGTCCCGGGAGTCTCGGTCTCGGTCCCGGTCTCAGTCCCGGGGGTCTCGGTCTCGGTCCCGGGGGTCTCGGTCTCGGCCCCGGTCCCGGTCTCGGTCCCGGCGGTCTCGGTCCTGGTCCCGGTCTCAGTCCCGGGGGTCCCGGTTCCGGTCTCAGTCCCGGGGGTCTCGGTCTCGATCCCGGTCCCGGCGGTCTCGGTCTCGACCTCAGTCCCGAGGGTCCCGGTCTCGATCTCAGTCCCGGAGGTCCCGGCCCCGGTCCCGGTCTCGGTCCCGGTCTCGGTCTCGTTCCCGGGGGTCTCGGTCTCGGCCCCGGTTCCGGCGGTCTCGGTGTCCCGGCCCCGCAGCCCTGCCGGCTCCCCGGCCCCGCCCCGGCCCGGCCCGCCCTCAGCAGCGTTTCCAGCCGGCGGCGTTTGGCGGGCGCACGGCGGGAGCTGCGAACGGGAGGCGGCGGCGGGAGCGGCTCCGGGATGTCGTAGGTGTCTGGGTAGCGCTGCTCTCCCTCTTCTTTCTTCTCCCTCTCCCCTTCCTTTTCTCCTTCTCCCCTCTTCTTCCTCCTCTCCTTGCCTCTGTTCTCTCTTCTCTTTCTTTTCTCTCCTCTCTTCTCTCCCCGCCTCCCCTCACGGCAGCGGGTCGGTTTCGGCGGGAGCCGCTGGCGCGGGCGGGCGGCCGTGAGGGGAGCGCTTCTCCCGGCGGGCTGCGGCTCCCGAGCGCCTTTCCTGAGGGAAAAAGTGCGCCCAGGCTCGGCCCGGAGAGGGGAGGAGCGGCCAGCGAGGGGTGGGATTTATTTCCAGATGAAAACAGAGACCGGGAAATGCTGGCGGTGGTGGTTCCTGGGGCAGCGCTGCGGGCGGGCTGGGTGGGCGGTGCTGCTGTGGGTGATGCTCGGTGTATTCTGTATTTCTGAGGGGATCGGGGGTGACTCTGTTCAGGGGTACCCAGCGACAGAGCGAGGAGCAATGGCCGTAAATTAAAACACAACGAGTTCCACCTCAACATCAGGAACAACTTCTGTACGCTGAGGGTGGCGGAGCTCTGGAACAGCTGCCCAGGGCGAGCGAGGAGTCTCCTTCTCTGGAAACATCCCAAACCCTGTGTCACCTGCTCCACCTTGGCAGGAGGGTTTGGACTGGATGATCTCCAGAGGTCCCTTCCAACCCCAGTTATTTTGTAATTCTGTATTACTGTGCATCCCATGGATAACACCTGTGGGCTGTGTGGGAGAGGGACAGGAGGAGTGACCACAGTGGGATAACCAGTCCTGAATTCTCAAACAGAGTCATCCCCTGCACATGGCACAGGATTGCATCCCGGTAGCTCTGGAATATCTCCTGTTAGGGACACTCCACACCCTCTCTGGACCATCTATTCCAGTGCTTTGTCACTGCTCAGGAGAGAAGTTCATCCTCATATCCAGGTGGAGCTTCCTGGCCGTCATTTTTTGCCCATTCCTCTTGTCCCATTCTTGGGCACCACCGAGCAGAGCCTCATCCATCCTGTGACACCTCCCTTGGCCGCCACTGACGGGATTGGCAAAAAAAACAGGTTTTGATATGAATTTGCGAAAGTGCGACTTCAACAGAGTTTGCTGGCAAGATTCACTCTATTGCTTCTCACACGGGCGGAGCATGCACAGGAAAATGGGATCGACTTAGAATGATTTACACAGAGACAAGGATGCAAAAGGGTCAAGGGGACAAGGATGTGGGTACAAANTTGGGCACCACCGAGCAGAGCCTCATCCATCCTGTGACACCTCCCTTGGCCGCCACTGACGGGATTGGCAAAAAAAACAGGTTTTGATATGAATTTGCGAAAGTGCGACTTCAACAGAGTTTGCTGGCAAGATTCACTCTATTGCTTCTCACACGGGCGGAGCATGCACAGGAAAATGGGATCGACTTAGAATGATTTACACAGAGACAAGGATGCAAAAGGGTCAAGGGGACAAGGATGTGGGTACAAAAAAAGATACAGGAGCGAAAAAATTTAGCAGCACTTAATCACTGGCAGATTTAATATTTATAAAGTGATTCAACAGGATTTACTACAAGTACAGCAGTGACAAAATTATAGATTCACACACACATTCAGGTGTAAGATGTGGAAGGAACTGCAGGAGATCAGGGCATGACTTCCCCATGCCCATTTTCCATCAGAGGCTGTACCTCTTCCTGTTGTCTCCAGTGGGAATAAATCCTGATCGTTTTTCTCCCATATTTTGCAATTTATCAAGCAATAAGTAATTAATCAAATCATGTAAGTCTGGTGCTGCTCTTGTGTGTCTGCTCATCGTGGGCTTCTGGAGATCAATAAAGAAAGTTCAGTTCTTTAACTTTATAAACATTAGGCACAAAATAATCGCTGCAGGTTGTACAGCTGGCTGTGAACATGTGCACAGTTAAGAAAATAATAATAAATAAAATAAATTGTCAGGTTAATTCAGGGGTAGGAAACTCGAGTTAAATACTCTCACCACATGAGCCTCATCTTTCTGACTCCTTTTCCTGTTCCACTCTGACATTTGCTTCTACACCATAGAAAAATGAGCCATATTAAAAAAAATAAACCAAATTAAAATTGGTGCTCTTCATGTTGTGTCCTAAAATATTTTGTTTGCCCATATTGGTTTTTTCCTCACATTCTTCTTTTGGAGGAGCTGAGAGACCACAATTTGGCCAACAGGGTTTTCATGTGAGGGTCATGAAGAATTTGGTTCCAGGGGTCCAAGAGCTGTAACGTGTGTGGACTTAGCGCATGAAATTTAAATTATTTTGATTTAAGTTCTCACTTTATGGCATTGACAAGGCAATAATTAAAAACAAGCCCCCGAGCCAGGCAGGCTGCTGGGTGGCACGAGGCAAGGTTGACCTCCGGAAGCTGAAATTGTGTCTTCCCATACGATATTCCAGCTCTTCCCAGCATTTAAGTGCTTGGAATGAGGCTTGCAGAGAGAAATCTGGGCTCTGTGCTGCTCTGCCGCTGCACACAATATTTGAGAGGCTTCAAAGCTTTGATCAGTGCACAACGCTCCCCCCCAGAAATGCTCTCAGCGTTTATAACTCAGCGGGATTTTCACGGAGTTTCTCATTTATTTCATCCTACAGCTGTGCCCGCTCCTGATCCCGCTTTTCCTTTGGCTTTCCGCTTCTTTCCAAGTCTGCCATAAAAACTTCCATCAGACCGTGCCTGAGTGCAGCATGCAAATGCATTGGCCCCCAGAGCGTCCTTGCAGTGTGGATGCATTAATAAATGGAATATTTCTCCGCCGCCACGAGCTGCCAGGTGTAATGGAGTCGGGATTCCTCCAGCAATACGGGTTTCTCTTTAAAGAAGAAATACACTGTAAAGAATTCCATCAAACTCTGACAGCTTGGGCTGCCCTTTGGCCAGAATTTCAGAGGCTTTTTTAATTTAAATGTTACCTGTTTACTTGGCTTTTTTAAGGTGGGATTATTTCTTTTCCCCTTCTCGCAATAGAGAGAGCTGTAAAACAGTTTTCATGTGCGACCCTTGCCTGAGTCACACATCAAAGATGGGTTTCCATCCTTATTTTCCCAATCCCTTCAATTTACAGTTTTGGAACAGCAACATAAATTTCAAAAGGATCTGTTTGGAATGAGGCAAACAAGGCAAAACATTCTTTTGCACGATGAAAACCGAACCAAGTTCCTGAAATATGATGTATATTCCAAACTGTGTTTAATTCAGCGTAATATACACGTTTCTTGGGGACTGTTCTTACAAAGACTTTATCCTTCCCTCCTCGCTTTATGTCACACATCAAAGATGTGTTTCCATCCTTATTTTCCCAATCCCTTCAATTTACAGTTTTGGAACAGCAACATAAATTTCAAAAGGATCTGTTTGGAATGAGGTCATCTAAATTCCTCACAAGGCAAAACATTCTTTTGCAAGATGAAAACCGAACCAAGTTCCTGAAATATGATGTATATTCCAAACCTCGTTTAATTCAATGTAATATACACGTTTCTTGGGGACTGTTCTTACAAAGATTTTTTCTTTCCTCGTTTTATATCGTGCTTCAAACTATCGTTAAGATTTAGGAACGTGCTTAAAAAAGTTTCAGTTGTCTCTGGGAAAAATAGTCTTAATTTATGTTGACCTTTCTTTCCTTGGAGCATTTAGCCCGCATTCAATAAAATTTTGATGACTGCTCTTTAGAAGACAGCTGTACCATATAAAGTATTATAAATATTCCGCTTTCCTCTTCCAGTGTTGCCATTAACAGCTGGGCATCCGGTTCAGAGGAGCAGATTTTGCAGAGAGAGCTTGGCATGTTCCTGAATCAGGAGAGGGGAAGGAGGGAAGCAAACAGTTTCTTATGGTTTGGGGACCTGTAAAGACATCGAGCATCTGTTCCCCGGCTAAGCCGTGGTCTGGTAGCACTGAATCATGTTAAGAGCTAAAATGATGGGAAAAACTACTTTTTTCACCTTGGCTGTACCCGCGTCTTAAATGTCTTAAACGTTATTTCGGCTAATGGCAAAATAATTCCAGCCCTTGCTCAGAAGGTATGTAAATGAAAATGCTTTTTTTTGGGGAGGTGTTTGGTTGTTTATAGTCTTGGAGAAAAAGATAAATACTCAGCGTGATTTCACTTCAGTGCCTTGGTTTTATCTCTGGAATAAAATGGAGATTCAGGTTTCCTTAGGCAAACACTTCATCCTTCCAAACAAGCGGCGCTCTTGGTGCAGCGAATGGATTTGCTTTGGACGCCGTCGGTTTTCCAAAAAAAGGGAAACTGTCTTTAACATTATCAATTCTGGACCTTGCTAACAGAAATCTTTGTGCCTACATGACCACAAAACCTCTCCGTATTTTTCTCTTGCAGGGTTAAGAGAGCTTTAAATCTGGACACTGCTAAAAAAGAGAATGTGAGTATTTTTTGGTGTATGGAGCCATCTGGGCTGTAGAAATATATATATGCGTATAAAAACAAATGTGTACATAAACAATTTATTTCATTTCAGCTTGTTACGGATTGGATGTTGTCTGGGCAAATCCTAAAAGCACAAAATTACTGCCGCAAATATTAGTGCAAAATTGATTGTGTTTCATTTGTCACGGAGCTGCCTGGCGTTAAGTAATGTACATCTGCATGAATCACTTGAAAAATGTGCGTGTTGTCATTGCCACCGCTATTTACCCGAGAGCCGAACGAGTTGAGATCCCGGGTGAAACCATTTATTAGAAATTAGCTCCATTATCCCGGGAAGCGAACGCTCCGCCGTGTAATTGCACGCGTGGCAATATGGAATTATGATAATGCCGTAATCTGCGTATTACAAACCGCAAAATTGGAACGAAAACATTAACGGCGTTTCCGTGTCAGGGCTGTAATTACCTCCCTCAGCTAATCTGGCGTAATGAAACAATAAACCACCAGCGCCGCCATAAATTTCGCCGCAGTTATCACAATAAAAAATAAAATCCTACTGTTGCTATTATTTTTTTTCGGTAAAACGCGGCTCCGGCGTCCTCCTGGACATATGTCAGTTTATGATCTCTCCACGGTGGGTGGTGCAGCAGCCAGCGGGGCACAGGAGCTGGGGAGGGTGGCAAAACGGAAAGGAAATTAAAATTTTGGAAATTTTGGAGAGCAGGAGCTGGTCAGCAAATGAGCTCCCAATAAATCTGTGTCATTTCGAGGAGGGTTTATTTTTGGAGGCCTCGCCGGCATCGAGCGAGGTAGAAATCGGCCGTTCAAAAATTTTCTAGGTGCTGATTTTTTTCGGAAAATTTAAACAGAGGTGGCAAAACACCACAGCGGTGCTAAAAGAGAATCATTAGCGGTTTAATTAGCAGCTTAGCGTGCCATTACCCAACTTGTTCAGCTCAGAATGCAGCTGTGACTGTAATTCTGCATCTGTTTTTGTGGGTGAGTGGTCCAGCTGAAATTCCCTGGAATGTTTTTCCTGCCCTACAAACCATCCCTCCCCTTCCCGTGAGACAAAAAGAGGTGCTTGGTGCTTACCTGCAGTCAGGTTCTTGAGCAGAAAAAGCTGAAGAAAAACCCATCCGAATGATAAAAACTTTCAGTGGCAGCCCAGCTGTGATGTGGCTTTCCACTGATTTTTACTTCACACCATGTCTCTGATAGATACGCATCAAATATTTAAATTAAATAACTTTATAGGAGGAAAGAAGGACCAGAAAGTTGTAAACTCGTGGGTTGGGTGAAGCATCCGTTTCATCTTTGCTGTTTCTGTCATTCCTTCCCTGTTTATCAAGATTCCCTCATTCCGTGGATCAAAATATTCATTAATTAACTAGATCAGGAATGAGTATTTTTAGATTTTTGGAATTTTAGCTTGGCATCGTTAAAAAATTGCATTACTGGAGCGAAACAATTCTTCTTGGAAGAGACAAACTGGCAAATAAAAACTCTCCTTGTAAGTGCTGCAGGAATTTTCTCCTGTAATTTCTTTGTAGCTGTTTTTACAATTTCTTTACAAGTTTCACAACTTTTTTACGATTTTTTTTGTAATTGTTTAAAATAACCTTATCCATATCCAGAAATAGGTGAGGTGGCTGCTGCTCAAGCAGGAAAAACAGCCTGAAATGTTTGGAGATCTCCCCCTGTTGAAAAGGAGATTTGGTGAGGTGTAAATCCCTAAATAGGCATCGATACTTCAATTAATATTTAATTTAAAGATGATTTAAAACATTTCTTTAACCAGCTTGAGCGTGACAAGACAGACTGAGGGTTTCCACCAGGTGTAGTTGAAATATTGATATAAAGAATAGAAATGACTGGTGTGGAATTTTTTAGGGTATTTGAGATAAAACGAGGCAGAGGCAAGTGGGCAGCAAAATGAAAAATATTTTAAAATCTGATGGTGGTGATGGCCAGAGTGTCTCCCACACAATCCCAGTTCCTACTCCAGACTTGTTCTTCTGGAAACTCCTCTGCACAAATCCTTGAACATCATTAAATAACTCCTCTTGCATAACATTCAAACCCTGAACCAGAGAAAATTTTGGATTTAAGGGACTTACTCTGCATTTTTTCAATTAACACTTGTTTAAAAAATTATTAGGAAAAGCTAGGTCTTGATACAATTAAAATCTAAAATTATTTGTGTCTTAAATTCTCAATATTGGAGGAAAAATTATGCCAGGGTTTGGCTGCTTTAAAAAAACCCCAACCAACCAGGTGATCACGCCAGAATCCCTGGAAAACACGTGTTTTTTCTTTATGGAAACTGGGAGAGAAAACGTTTGAAAGGATTTTTTATTTTTTGGATTAAATTAATCTTGTTGAGGAGAAGCTTGATGAGCACAAAGTCACCCCAACATTTAACACGGGCTTTCCTTGATGGGAATACATAAAGTCAGGAATGCCTGAGGAAAATCCAACCAGGTGGGAAAAGTTCACAGAGGTTTTTTCAATATTAATCTGGATTTCTTTTGTATTTTTTTCTCCGTTTCAGCCCCTTGATGCAACCCCTCGGAAGGCCAGAAGGAGCAGCCTGAGCTCCTACTCCCCGACCACGGGAACGCGCGAGATGAGTCCCTTCTCCTCTCCCACGAGCCACCACGGGGCCCAAAATCCCAGGAATCCCCCGGCTGAGGGTGAGCTGAGCATCCCATCCCTCTCCCTGCCACATTTTCCTGTTTTTTGGCTGAATTCGGTCACTTCTCTCTCATCTGCTGCGTTTGATTTCTTTTTTCCTCTCGAGGAATTTTGATCTCTTCTGGGAAAGCCGATGTTGGGTTTTAAAACTTGAATTTTCTCACTGTAAATCTTGGGGGTGTTCATGAAACAACTGGTGAAGGCGATTTTAATTAACATAAAATTCACCTTTAATGAGTATAATAATTATATTATTCCAGTTCACTTTAAGATAAACATCCACTCAGTGACACAGTCACGATTTTTGATGCAAACTCTGCTCAAGAAGTAGATTTTCAGCAGACTGACCTGCTTTTATGGCTGTATGAAAAAAAATTGTGGTTGTGGCCTCTAAGGAGCCCTCAGGTCACGTGGTGTCACTTTTTTTAAAAAAAAAAGAAGAATAAAAAGGGATTTTTGGTCATAGTTCCCTATAAAACTTTTATTTCTTTGAGTACAACTCCTAGAAGGGTTAAGTCTTGATTTGACAACTACAAATATAATAATAATAAAATAAATAAATAAAAAAATAATAATAATATGCATCACGTCCCTTCTTAGCAAATTCCTTGTTCAATTACTTGAGTTATTAAGAAAAAAATCCCCTGTCTGATTTTGAATTTGTCTGGGTTTAATTTTCAGCCATCAGTTCTGGTTTTGCCATTTTGTTGGCTTAAAGAGATTTTTATGCCCCAGAAACTTTGGAATTTTCGTGTGGTAATTGAGGCCTCACCAACACTGAATTAGGACAAATAAAAATATTCTGAGCGAGGTGCAACAACCACTGTTTGAAATTTATCTCTTTTTAGCTGGATTTTATATTTTATCCTGATTCTTTATCCTGCTGCCAGGCTTTATTTCTTTTTTTCTTGTGCTCCCATAGCTACAAAATGATGATGTGTAATTATTAAATCCCAAATTGTCCATTTAAACCCAAAATTTCTGTTTTCCTTCTAAAACCACAGCGCTGCTCTAAAAGTCCAACCTGCTTGATGACTGATGACCGATTTAAGTCCAAGTCCTGTTGAATATTTAGATTTAAAATGAAATCTTCGAGGGTCTTAACTGCATTAAAGCTTAAACTTCCGCAGCACTCTGTCACGCTGAAGTGTTTCTAAATGTTTTACAAAATATTAAAATTAAAAGTTCATTCATCCTGGAGTGCTGATGCTTGGGTGTAATAATTTAGATCCGGCAAGAAGAAATCAAAGTGTTTCATGCTGCTCTGCTGGCACAGGGAGGAGATTTATTGCAGTGAAATGTGGGAAAAACCTCATTCCACAGGGTCTGCCTGGGATCTGTACTTTCGTTAATCCTGTGGTAAATTCCAAATCTTTCTCTTAAAAGTGAATTTGCAAAACCTCTACGTTTTGTGATGTCTTCAGCTTGGGCCGCGATTAAATCATTTCTGATAGTCAGATGTGACTTTTTAAGTGCATTGATAGACAAGATAAAAATTTCATCGGGTTTTGTTCTGATCTGGTTCCTGGGGGAATTGTGTAAATGGTGTAAATTCAGAAAATCTTTTGTGGTCAGAGGTCGCATTTATCCTGCTCCAGCAGAGCACGTTTGGAGCCTTTGGAAGCGATTCCCAGGAGTTTGGGGTTGTTTGTAAAATGGATTTGGGGCAGTTTTTATAAAGGGAAATGAAAGTTTTGTTGCTCATTCGCTCCAGCATTTTCAGGATAATGCTCCGTGTTAATCTGCTGTGTTTAGGGAGTTAATAGGATAAAATCTCCCAAGAAGAGCACAGTAAATATCTGCCAGGATGATTTGAATTTACAGTTACCAATGCTGTAATCCCAAGGTTTCCAGGAACTGAGGAGAGGGCAAATCCCAAAAGTGTAAATTATAAATAATTCAGCGTGGATCATTCCGAGGGGCTCTGTCCCGCTTTCCAGGGGAGCTTTGGGGTTTTTCCTCTTCATAAAAGCTCATCCAGCAAAGTTCACACCCACACCTCCTTCGGGTGCTTCAAATACCCCACATCTGATTTTTATCCTTCTTGTTTCTCTTCCTTGTGACCCCCGAGGAGATGGGAAGGAGCCGAGCGATTCGGAGAGCGAATTATCCAGGAGAGGGCAGCCTCAAACAGAGCACGACGTGTGAGTGGATCCAGCGCGAAGTTTGTTTCGGGTGCAGGGCTCTGATCGCATCTCTTTTTCACCACAATAATGTGACTTTTATTCAGCTAAATATTCCGTTTCAAGTTGTAGCTGTTCCTTTTCCAAACTCACAATTTGTTTCCTGAGGGTTTTCCCTCTGCGGGATGTTTTCCCACTGAAATTCCTTCAGTGCAGGGCAGTGTCTTCCAAGTGATGGAGCTGGACATGTTAAATATTAAAAAAAAATTTTAAATTATACCGGTGGAAAACTCTAAATTGTTTAATTGGGTTTGTTGTTTTTTTTTTGTGGCTCAGTAAATCCCTTGGTCAACACATCCAGCCTCATTTCTTAGCGACAGGAACCCGGAATTACAGAACAATTGGAGTAAATTAGAGGCCTCATTGACATGGAAATGTTTGCATTCGATAATTCGGAATGTTTTTAAAAGGGGTTTTGCGGGAGACCAGCAGCGACATTCAAATAAAAACATTGTATAAACCAACACCTACGTTTAATATTCATGCGAGCTTCCCCCGCACTTTTATTTCACAGATGAAAAACACATTGTCCAATACACTGCTGTAAATCCTCCTGGATCCTTCCTGATTACACGGGGAAAAACTCTGGGAAACGTCACAAACGTGGGTTTTTGACTTGAGTGGGAACGTGGATAATTGGAATTATTTCACCTTTTTTGCACAGGTTCCTGGAACTGCAGTCCCAAGTGAGGAGTTCCTTGCCCAGAATTCTGAAAATCAGAGAGAACCTGACAAGCCTGAAGGTCTGGTTTACACTGATTTATTTCTTCAAACCGCTTCTAATACAGAATTTTAATGCGAAATGAAGATTTTATATCCAACAGTCGAGTTTTAAGGGGTAGGGAAGCAAATAAAAGATTGGACACGCAGCAAGTTTGACTTGGAAATGCAGAAAATGCAAAAAAACCCCTCAAAATTTATTGAATTTTTTTAAA
>VYZT01021296.1:0-34320 GCA_013400735.1 Pomatostomus ruficeps
AAAAAGGACAGCTGTTAGCTTCCTCTCCATATAATACTGTTTATTAAACAATATAAATGTGCATAAAGTCCCCTCAATAACCAGCTTGCACTGTTCTCTGACTCAGAGGAAAAATAAAATCTGTGTATATGCACTGCTCATCCCCACAAGAATATCTTGATTCATTCCATATCTTCTTGCTTCTTTATCATACATGACAAAAGCTGGTAATTTAGGCAGTATATACCTTTATGAGTTCTACCCCCTCCCAATGTACTTGATTTATTCCTTTGTAGTCTTTAAAACCTTTAAATAAGCATCTCTGTGCTATAACTTACAACAGTCAGGAGATAAGGAAGACATTAAATGCATGCAAAAAGTAACTTAATCTGAAGCACATCAGCTCTCACCTTGCTCCTATATAGCAAGGTCCTAATAAAATTGCTTTATTGATTTATACCACTGTCATGCCTATTCCAGTAGCCAAGACTAGATCATAGCAGAGGTTTCTGCAAAAAAGAAAAGCCCATCATTATATTAGTCTACTCATATTTCCATTGAATTGAGTTATTTCTGAAAATACGCTATTTGGACATACTTTTAGTGTGTCCAGATGTGTGCTATGTCTTTAATCTGAAATAAATATTGATCAGACCACTATATTTTAAAGAAAAATTCTTTTGAAAAGAACTTATCATATAAATGAAACATGGATCTCATTTTCGGTTTGTCACTTCTAAACAGAAAGTCAGAGAATGGTCGAGTGTGGAAGGGATCTGTGGAGGTTGTCTTGTCCAAGACCCTAATACCAGTGAAATAGGAGGATTTTTACTTCCCTATATGAGTTTTCTTTCTCCTTTATATATTTTTCCTATATATTTTCTTTCTCATCTCTCTTCCCTCCTCTGAAGAGAGAAAACACTCAAAAAATAATAACATTTCTTACCCTGTCTTAGATAAAGTGAAACACTTCCTCTAATAAAAACCATGACATCATGACAGTTTAAGACCAAGGACCTCTCTTGTTTCTCCTCTTGCATAATTAATATTCATATTTCTTATGACTGTTTCAGTAACCTCCATGCTGACCATGAATAATTAGTGAAAAAGTGACATTTGTCCAAGAATGCCTTTCTAAATCCCTTGATTATTTCTGCTTAATAGAATTCATCCTCCAGGTATACTGAGCTTATTTAGGATCAATAAAATGAAGATAAAACCATAAGAACTGGATTTGATATTAGTTTCTGTCCTCCTGCTCTAGCTGGCTAATCCTAGAAATGGGAAATAAACAAAAATGCCTAAGGCCTTAGTTATACTCATTCTGTGGAAATTAAGTCACTTGTTAATACCGTTTTATTACATTGGTTTCTCTCTACTCTGTACTGCAGAGCAATGCTGAGAGTAGTCAAGTTTTTTGTATTCCTTTAGATAAATAAATATAGAACATATATACTTACACAATTAAACTTGTTGCATGGATAAGACTACACAACCTTATGAAAATATTTTACGATCAGACTTTTATTCCACAGTACTTTCTTGTTTAGTTCAAGAGCAGAACATAGGAGTGCAAAAGACCTGGGAAAAATAATTAATTCCTTACATCTATGATCCAGACATTACACAGAAGGCATGCAAGACAGATTTATGCTGAAATTTGTCCTCTCTCTCATCACACTCAGACATCTTACTTTTTTAAAGTTTTTCTTCCTTTTTTCTCTTTTTTGTCCAAAAAGACTCGGACCCATGAACTAGGAAACAATTTCCTAGAAATATTTTCTAGCAATACTTTTTCTCAATTGTGCTTGATGAAGATGAAGATGTTTCTTTTTAAATACAAAGCATGAAATTGTCAGGAAATTAGTCATTGCAGTGGGATAATTTATTTTCTTTATTCTATCTGAATAGTTTACTAATTTTCTTTTTCATTAAAGGTCTGTGACAATATACAAACTTTCATTTAAGTAATGAGAAACCATATCTTTCCATCTTCTGATAGTACAGACTATAACAATAAAAAAGAGTAGAGTTTTTATTTGAAAATTTGCCACAGACAAGTGTTGCTCTGCCAGTGATTTTAACTTCTCGCTAGTTTCAGGTTTCAGTCTTCTGTAGTTTACACACAACCTTGTTAGGCTGGTCTAGTTTAATAGACTTTAACATTTTCAAGGTTGCTTTTCCCTCATTAATGAATATGAGTTCAGCAAGGTCAAGTCAAAGACCTAAGAGAGGTCAATAAGGACATTTGTGTGTTTCTCAGCATTTTTTGTGGAAGAGTGGGATTTTTTAAATTAGTCTAAAGAAATAAAAATGCACCAATAACTGCAAGTATTGAGAATTGCTTTATTAGCACACTCGGAAAGTAAATCCCTAATTCAAATGTTCACCAGTGTCTATTCTTTTGGAGGAAGAAATTATTACATTGACTTCTTTGTAAGCTACATAATATGTTCAAGACTCTTGAGGCAACAAGCAGAATAGCAGTCATAGCTGCTTGTTCTTCAGCCTATATTTTATTTTATCATAATCATCCCAATTATTGGTTTTGCACTGCATTATAGTTCTAAGCAAATACTTTGAGAACTGATTATAGAGATACAAGCTTCCTAAAATGTCTGTTCTTGAAATCCACATTGCCATAGAAGATAGCTTGGTTGTTAAGGTACTAAAGTCTAGAGGAAAAAAAGCCTGAACATCAGACAAAGCAATCATTTCTAGTAGAACAGCATCCCATGATCTAAAAATGTGCAAACATGAGTTGTCACAAGGCCAAATACAGAAATCAATAGAAGCTATTGGTCAATACACAACAAAATATCAGTCATAGTTTACCTGCTGACCCAGTTTGAAAGGTAAACATATCAAAGAATGCATGATGCCTTTCGCAAGCATATTTAACAAGTATTGCATTTTCAGCAGTATAGAAATAGGGCCATGCCCCAGGCTAATGTCCCCACTTCTGCTCTGAAGCATTGCTTTGTCACTGCAGGCACTGATTCTGGCAGGCAGCGAGGCTGAGGATCCCCTCTCTGGGAAAAATGCTCTGCCCTCATACTGGCCTGCACAGTCTGGCACCACGCTAGGACATTTGTGCTACTGACATCCAAACAACAGTATGAGCAATTCCTTACTGTCCACAGCCTCCTATACACTCACTCTGCCTAAAAATCTGTGACTAATAGGTGAGTAATTAAGTTTGTTTTCATAATGATTATGTGTTCAGGTTATGGCTTGAGCGATCATGGGATGGTTCATACAAAAAAATAGCCACCAGTATTGCACTGGTTAAAATGTCATTAACCAGCAATATCTTGTACAAATGTCTAAGAATGATATCTAATTCATCTCTCCTTTAAGGTTCCCAAAGCATGCAGAATTTATGGAGCAACATTCATGATTGATCATCTTTGATCATCACTCACTCATCCTTGATCAATTACCTCAGAACAAGCTATGAAAGTATAGTGTGTGACATTTCCTAGAATAACTCTAAATACAATTACTATAAAAGATACCAAATCTAGTATTCAGGTGTATTTGCTCATTTTATTGGACTGTCCCACTTAAAAACTACATCCCAGTTTCTCTAGATCAGCCTAAATATTTACTTCATTCAAACCATGAACAGTCTGAGGGAAGCAATTTTGAGCTCCAGAACAGCCTGTTTCTGGAAGCTTGTGTTGTGACACAGGGAAAATTTGTTCCCATAGAACCAAAAAGGTCTGTTTCTGTATAAGGAAGACCCCATAATACAGATCAGGTATGACCTCATGGAGAAGCACTTATTCTCCTGCCAAAAATCCATGCCTGCGGGCCTGGAGGTTTGCCCTGTAGCTGCAGCACTTCAGTCAGCTTTTATAGCAGACAGAGTATCTCCAATTCTCTTGTCAGAGAGCTCTTAGAAGTCATGAAGTCCAAGTGGCTTCCAGGTAGAAGAAAGATATTTCTGCTAACGAATTCAGCTCAATGCATGTGTGGTTGTTATAAAAGCATAACAAGAAGCTTACAGAACCAGAAAAACCTCAGGTACCTGTGACAGTATTCCCCAGTTATCGTTTGCCTCCGAAATTTGTTTGAATGAGTTACTCTGAGATACCCAGCTGTAAGAAATATCTGTGATCATTTATCAGCACCAAATTGATAGTTTGTACCAATACTGACTATTGCTGTTTGTGGAGGGTTTTCTAAGAAAACATACTGTGAGTGGAGAAGAAAAAAGATGGTAAAAAACTCAAAACCAGGTTGAGTATGTGGACTTCTATGTTTTGAATTGAAGAAACCCTGTAATTAATTTTTAATGTTCATATCGGCACAACTGAAATATACAGTCAAAGAAAATTAGTCACACTGAGCAAAGTGGAATATCATCAATGCTGACAGTTCTGAGAAAGTCACTGTACCAGTCAAAGGACTATTCATTTCAACAGCTTACAGTTTGATAGTCCAAGGTCATCTGACCTGAAATGAGAAATAGATGTAGATAGTTTTAAAAACAAGCAGGAAAATTATGACATATTGGAAGAAATAGCCTGCAGCTACAAGACCTTGGACTGTCACCTCATTAGATTTCAAAGTGTCAGAGACAGCCAGGATCAATACCTGAGTGACAGACCAACATGGAAGATTATCTGGATGTTTCAGAAGTGTGCCGGAATTTCAACAAGCAGTTTAGAGTCTCCAGATTAGATTTTAAAACAACAGATTCTAAAGCAGAACATACCATAATGTAAAACACTTATTCTCATATTTAGCCCTACTCAGTAAGTGACTCTACCACCTTCTTCCATTCCAAAGTTCATTAGCATAAATAGCTGTCTTTAGATCGATTGAAATGCTATTTTATACTTAAGCCTGAAGCACTAACAGAATTCAGATATAATGTTTCAATAAGACTGAAATAAATTAATACCTTTGATATGGGAAGGTTTCAATTCCCAGTAGAAGTAACTTTTGTTTCAACTTTCCCAAGAACAATCAGTATTTAAAAAATCACATAATAAAATAGTCTTAAATTAAAGATAATAATCTAGAAAATTTGTTTAGACTTAAGGCCTTGTTTTAATTTCCAGAATCTTGAACTTATTTACAGAATGTTGATTGCACTAGCAAACCCATAGGGACAGAAAATATGCTATTTCTTCCACTTTTTAAATTTTGACACCTAAATACAGGATAACAAAGGAAAATAGATTACTAATAAAGAACTTTCAATCTTAAACAACAGCTTATGCTAAAGCAGATGCAACTGCCACATAACTGCTTGACTACAGCACCTTATGATTCACAAAGGTTTATCAAAAATCATAAAGCAGTAAATTTATTGTTTGCCTTGAACCAATTAAAATTATGTGCTTAAATCCATAAATGTAAGGCAAAGTGTATCTCACTATCAATACATATGTATTTGAACAAGTACTGTATTTTCGGAAGTATAGAAATAGATTATACCAATACATATGTAGGTTATTGCACACAAAATTTAAGATGTGAGTTGGGCACACTTTTCCAGGAATGAATAACTTTTAGTTTAATAAGCTTTGAGACAGAGACAGCTCTTATCTAGGGTACAGAGTTTTCAATCCTGGGTTAAAACTTCATAAAATTCCTTCTGCAGAATGATGAAGAATGGCCATTACCTTGAAAGGACTTTGTAACTTTCTCCTACTTGTCTCCAGGTGTAATTGTGAAATGCAAGGGCCACAACATGCCACAAGTATTTGAATTCTCTTGTAAACCTGAGCAGTTGCCTTCAGTGGTGATTTTACTGTCTATATCCAAGACTGCAAGAATAGGCATGTGGTAATCAAGGCTGGCTCCAAAAGAAATATATAGGAGAAAGCTACAAGGTATTGAACATTTTTCATCTTTACTTGTTTATGGCACTTATTCTTAGTTAGCTTTAGCTTGATAATGAATAACATATGCTATGTCTTTTTGTGTACGACATTGGTCTGTTAAACCTCCATTGCATTAAACATATTTGCATACTCATATCTACCATAACATTTTGTTGATATATCTGCCAGCTAAAAAGCATCAAAGCTGCCACTGGCTTGAAGACCATTAATTTCATTGTTCTAGCAAACAACTGTAAGGAAGTAAATCAGATGCTTTGAGGTAACATAGCAATGCCACTTAACATGACAATACTGCAGTTCCTTATGAACAACATGATATAGTGTAATACAAGAAGACAGAAAACACAAATGATAAAAAACCAATTACTTGCTGATAAAAATATGTAAATATTCTCTTCATACTGACAGTCCATAAAACTGCCTTATAGCTAACAGCAAGATGAAGCTTAGGTCTCAGACATTTGATATAAGACAAAATTTCTTAAATTCTTCAGATCTGAGCCCCATACTGATCCCCTCAAGGTTGCAGGCTTTATACCTGACAGATCATTGTTTTATAGTTTAATACATTTTCTTCCAACAAAGCAGTGCATAAACAAGTGCTTTAGCAATTAAACAAATGTTGCAGGGGTATTTAATGGTACCCACACCTCATTTCTATGAGCTTGGTTATCTATATAATAGAGTTAATTGCTCCCACAGTGAGGGACAGCATGGAGTTCTGCCAGACCTATTTAAAGGAGCCTTCTCCTTTATGTGACCAGCGTGGAAAACAAACAAATTCACTCTGCAGCTACAGAAACCCTCGGAAGTGCCCTAGAAGGGGTGAAATAACAGCAGTGGTACATCTGGCCCCTTACAACAGGTGGAGAGAGTAATTAAGTTTATGAAAGGCAGGGCTCTCTGAGTAAAGCCTACGGGGTTTGTGACAAATTCGTTGGACTAAGAAGCCCTCTTAAGCTCCTGTAGACATTTTTCTCTTCTTCTGTGAAGCGGAAACTAGCTGTAAACAGGAACAACACCAAAAGACAGTATACATATATTAGGGAAGCTTAATCTGGAATCCTGAATAAATCAAAACTCATTGAGCAATAAACATAGTGATTTTAGCAGATTTATTCACTATCTGAGAGAGTTATAACAGTGGTAAGGAACTAGACTTTGTTTTTCCAGAAATCTTTCCATTTTGGTGTTTCTAAGGTGTTACACACAGCAGAATTTATGTTGATAATAAACTAAGAAAATTAAAAATAAGATTCAAATAATCTAAGGTAAATTTCAAGCAAAAAAAGGAACTGAGACCAGTATCAGGTACATCTGTTCTATAGCATCAGGCAAGGGGAACTCTCTGTAGATTTATGTGGGGATTTCTGACGAATTTCATCGGGATGATAAAGAAAATAAGGGGGATGTTAGTATGTAAACAGAGGGTTACTTGAAACAGAAACACAGTGATAATTTTCTAGTGTTCTAGTGAAAAGAAATATAATTATTTCTAAGATATGAAATCCTGTTAACCATATACTTCAGGAAATTGGGAAAATTAACATTTAAACTCAATTACAGCATATTGGAGTACAAGTTCTTAGATTTAAATGCTTCAGTAATAGATGATAAAGAAGGCTGTAGAAAAAAAGGAGTGTGTAAAGAAATGAATGAATAGTGATATTAAACTTCTTTAGTGGAAGTCATTAGTGAACAGGCAGTTATCAAGGCATCTATCTTTAGGTTAAGTTTATATTAGATGATACAGAACTGGCAATATAAAGCATCAGTGATTTCTTGAGTTTCAGTAAGACAACAGCAATAGGTTGTGCAATGGCAAACTCCTCTTCTTCCTTACTCTGGCAAGTGCAACAGTGATTTTTTGCTTCTCAGAAAACTTGTTCAGAAACCACAATCCACTAAATACCACTTAACAGTGAGGAAGCAGCCACAGGCTTCCAGTCAAATAGAAACTAGACTGCTGAACATAAATTAAAATGTACAAATAATATATAAATGTCTGTTTATGTGTGAATATGTGCATGTCTTTATTAAAATATGCATACATACAAACATGCTATGTTAATGTTAACATGCTATTCTTTAATCTGAGTGTGTAATCAAAGAGAAATAATTTGAGGCTGACATTTTCTGTTCTGAGCATGTACTATGTGGATAAGCCTGTTGATTCAAATAAGTGTGGCCTGAGTGTCTCAGAGAAGGCTGGAGGGCTGTACTGGTGTAATAGTGTGATGCTTACATAAAACATTTTTTCATTATACCAATCAACTTTTATTACCGAAGAAAATCAGTTCAGTTGCAAAAAGCATTTAGTGTGTCAGCAAAATAATTTTCTGTTCAGCCTTTAAGTTTTTCAAAGAAAGGGCAGTCAACTTATTTCTTGACAGCAAATCAAAATGAAAAGCCATTACAATTTTGTAGCAGTTTCAAAAGCAAACTGCTGTAAAAGATTTTAAGCAAAGTTCCTGAAATCTGTTTTTGTGTTGTTAAAATAGGTTAATATAATTTGAGAAGTATGATCTTAGTAAACAGCAATATTCTCATAGACTATAGAACACTGAGGACTCCAAAGGCATTGGTGTATATAAAGTCTGCTATCAACTTCTACAAACATAAGTGGTTAATTCTAAAGATTGTTATGTGACAACAAAATTAAAATGTTTGATCCCTATTTCAAGTAGCAATACACCACCAAGAATAAAAATAACCTCTTTTAACCAGTAGCAGTCTAAAAGTTGTGGGAAGGAGACCTGTAGAGATAAGGTTTGTGAACCCCTTCATTAGTGTCATTCTGCAATGGACTGGAAAAAGGCACAGCACTGCTTTGCAAACTGCTAGGAAGCAGCATAGGCAGCACACATGGTGTATGTCAAAATGCAACTCAGCACAGGATTAGGCCATAACGTGTACTAAAGGATGATGCAGAGCAGCCCAGTGATGATAGGTGAGGTGAGTCTCTGGGGAGCCATCCCTCCTGTACAGTGACACTCACAACCAGAACAGCACAGCAGCCTTACGACCATCCACAGCCAAATTAAAGGATGATTTCTATTGGTACAAATTATCCCTCAAACTTGAGCATGGTGTTGTGCTGAGGAAAAAATACTCCTTAACCTGAGAAGTCTATCAACTGATGCTGGTCAACCCTGTATTCCACTGCAGGAAGTTCACTTTCTGATGATTTTTCCAAAAGGCTTTATTTGAGCTCTCCTCCTTTGAACACTAACTGTCAACAGAAAGCTGCTGTAACAATGGTTAATGCAATTCCTCAATACAGAAAAAAGAAATTTTGAGGCAGGATAACCTTGTGTACAACACTGAGACAACAGTCTGTACTGCATCCAGTTTTTACACTTCCACTAAATGGAAAAATTTAAATAGATTAGCATTGGCTTGCCATACATAAGGACTTGCTTTTGACCTGACAAAAATCCAAGTGATATAAATATAGTTCACAGTAGCACATAGAAAAGTGCTCTGTGAAACTAGAAAATACAATTTTTCTAATGTCCCAGAAACAGCTGTGAAAGTCATGAGTAGGAGCTGGACTCCCAGCTGAAAATCTGATAAACATTTAACCAATGATGGTTAAAGGATATGGAAAACTCTCCATCCCTAGATGTATTTTTTCCTGTAAATTGATCTAGGATACCTTTTAATCAGAGTTTACTCAGCTGTATAGAGGGGTGACTGTGGAAGTAGGCTGTGAGCTGTTATATAAGGCTGTACCAAAACACTAATATTCCCTATGACATTCAGTTCCATGAATTTCTGGAACAGATCTTAAAAAGTGAGAGTGGCATGCTCGTTTTTCTTTTCCATAGAGAAAGGTTGTCCTGGCCATGAAATCCACATAGTTTTGCTGCATGAGGAGCAGGGTTTACAATCCTCACAGGGGAAGTAATGTTGGTAACAAGAATTGAAAGCACTGCATGGGATGAGATATGGCTGAAGAGACAATGCTCAGAAGAATGCAGGCTGACAGAAAGGAGCCAAGAGGAAAAATAGGATTTGATGAGGCTGATGTGGCACAAGGGAAACATAAGCAGCCAGGAAAGCCTCGTGGACCAAATGAAATTAATGTCACCAAGCTAGCCTAGGTACATAGCTCTCAGCATGCTGCATGGGGCCCAAAAAATGAAATGGAAAGGATGGGGGAATAGGAAAAGTAGCCTTTACATAAGTAGAATACTTTTAGAAGTAAAATCACATGTAGAAAAAATAATAAGAAAAAAGCAAAGCTTCCTGTTTTTAGGAAATTCATGTGATTCACAATACAGATGAGCAAATTTCTGTCTCTGGACCACTGTAGTTATTCTCCAAGGCACTAAAAGATTCAGTATCACTTGTAGGTTTCTCCAAAGAGCTAGTCTGTGCATAGGCAGGGATTTGAATAATTTACAGTAGAATGTCATTAATCCTACCACTCCAGGACCTTATCAAAGTACAGATTAATGAGAGGTCACATAACTTCAATGTGCTACTGCTAGCACAAGCAATCACTCTGCCACTGAACTATTATACTTCCTTACTGAGCAAGAACATATTAATGAAAATAACAACTTTGGGTATCTGTATAAGAAAATAATCTTTTTAGCAGAGATCACAACAACTTAACTTTTGGGCTAAGCTAATTTAGATTAATTAGATCTGGAATATTTATATTCCACAGTATGAAAGTTAAGAAGCAGAGTTAAATAAATAGACAAATAAATGAATCTGACAACACTGTCCTCAATTATGTCCTGTCTTTTAAGGATTCTCTGTTCCATAAACTAAAGTATCAAAAGCACAGCCTGTATTTCTCTAAAGTTAGTGCTAACACCTTGATCTGAGAGAACCTTTTCCCTTCACCCCAGCTGCCTTGCACGGCAGAGATGTCCCAGCATCACAGCACCAGAGGGGGTCTGGTGCCTAGCACAGCACCAGTGCTCAGCAGAGCCAGGGCTACTGTGGGTGCAGGGACCAGCTGCCGTTCCACGGTGCTGACTCCATCGCTGCGTCGCAGCAAGGGAGGCATCGGCCAGCGCGCACACACTCTGCTGCCTGGCGGGAAAGGAACGTGGGTTTAATGGACTTCATTAATGCTAACAACTCCACCTGTAAAAGCACTGTAAATTCAACTGACTGCACAACTGTACTCTGACTAAAGTCTGTATAACACTATATATAGTAATAGGCAATCAGCAAAATGGTCGCTGGTGGTTAAAATGTTTACTCAGCCACTGAAAAACACAAACTGAAATTCAATGAACTGACAACCTACAATACATATCGTTTCGGAACAGGCCCTTTGTGTACACTAGCTTCCCAGATGAAAGAAGATAGTCAGCATTTAAAAGAGTTTGCTTTGCTGTGCCAAGCTAATATTGACTACTGGACTGCAGACACACAGTGAAAACAGCCACAGGGAAACAGCTACTCTTTCATTTCAGCTCTGTCCATGAGGTAACACTAATATGGTACTACACAGAAGTGAGTGAAGGAGACAGACATCATACTTTGGTGCAGCATCCAAATAATGCTGACCTCCTACTAAGACAAGGCAGTATTCCTCTTCACAGAATTAATAATAATTAATTTTGCTAGAACTTCATCTCTACTAGATGATTAGAACTAAAGCTCGTCTCAGTGACATCACCACAACTGAAGCAAAACATGAAGAATTTTATTTGAGGAGGTATATAAAATTCTAGAAAATAATAATGATTAATAACAAGATGACAGGGTTAACTAAAAAGGGAAACTTTAAAGCTTGTAAAACCAAAAATGTTCTGTTAACTCACAAGTGGATTAGTGTGTTCAAAGTCCTTCAGGACTTGACACCGTGTAAAGGCTGATTTATACTCCAGGCATCATAATGCCTACCTACTTCAGAATGACAAATAGCATTGTGCTGAGATCTCAATGGCAGCCCCAGAGCACTAACAGCAAATGTCTTCCATCTTAATAGCTGAGCCTCTGCAATTCTCCGTACTTAAAATTCTGAGCATTTAACTCTTCTCGTTGCATCTAAATCCAGATACAAAAACCTTCAAATCAAACTATTTACCTCAAGTGAAATTTACCCTGAATAATTCATAAGCAGCAAGGAGTCTGAAAGTGAACGAGCTGAAGAGTGTGTTAATGAAGTCTAGGGTTTAAAATATAATGGTATAAAAGCTATTATGGATCTTTTCTAACCTTATAAGAAAGAATATTGGTCTCTGTAACAATGAAAGATCTCAATGAACAAGGAAAGAAACACAATTCAGGTGTCTTGTTGTCAGTGTCTGATGCTGCAAACAGAATCACATAGATTACTGCAGAGAAAGAGCTGCTGTTTGAAGCAATTCCTGATGAAGGAGTTGAAGTGTTCAGATTGATTCTTATTCATCCTGCCCCTATGAAGAAGTATTGATCCTTAAAATAGCTATAAGAAGCTGCAATTCAATTAGAATAAAGTACAAAAGTCAAGAAAATGCACAGAAATGCAGAGCATGTTATGATGACACTTGCCTAACAAGAATTTTTGACTCTATAAGACCAGGCAAAAAAAATCACTTATTATGTCATTTCACTGTGAAGATCAAGGTTTTGTATTTTCCTGTTTCAGCAAATCCCTTTTATAAGATAGATACTACTAAAATGCATGGTTGATTTGTCTGGGATATCGGTGACAAGCCAGTACTGTCATCAAATAGAATCTGCCGTCTAAGCTGGTTACTGACTTATTTTGAATTTAGTTCATCTTAACCACTTATCCTCAAATGTGAATAAGAGACAGAGAGAGAGGTTCTGAACTAAAAAAAGCCAGCAACAGCCTTACTTGTCACAATTTCAGGGAAATTGGTGACTTCAACCATGTTTTTCTGCATTACTGGTAAATAATGTGTTCATTCTTCTGTGTTACTGATTAGCAACATAGGTGCACAGACAGTCTGATTACTTTGAGCTGATGGGAGTAAGTAACTCAAATTTTTTTGTGTGTGTGTAGGATCAGATTATATACTTCAGATGGTATTTGCAGCAATTTTCTTTTCTTACACAATGGGAAAATAGCATTCTTTCATAAACTTGGCTGCTGAATAAAAGTACATTTCTACCTCACTAATGAGAGTATAAATCTTACATTTGGAGAATAGTACACTTGTGATAAAAGTCTCTCAGAAGCAGGCATTTTCCTAAACAGCACTAGGGAAGGTGTAGATATATAGAGTTGTTTACTAAAAAGGAAAACTGGAAAAGAATTTTTGAGTTTTGGAGTACTAATTATCTGAGTCTGACTCAAGTGTAGCAAAGCAAAGTAGTTAACACTTTTGTATACATTTAGAGTATTAATACAGGCAAACTGTTCACTGATTAGTGTATTTTGAAGATGAAGTACATGCGGAAGTCTGCTTAATTATGGAGAAAGAGGATGGGTTTCTGCATAAGACATTTCAGTCTTGGGACATGTAAATTAGGTTTTCAGATCAAAGACTTTCAAAAGGCAAGTCACTTAATTTTTTCAGGTCTTATTTCCCTACTCTTGTATATATTTCTTGGAATCCTGAAGGGATAAAGAACCTTTCCATTCATCTGTTAACAGGGACTACAGATACATATATGAAAAATTTAAATAACATTCATTGTAAATAATGCTGTTCAGTGATAAACATTTCCAGCACAAAAATACTATGAAATTATTCAGGATCAGATACAAATCACAATCATTTGACAAAACAGTCCTTTCTAGCATCAAGGTGATATTTTGTGATAAATCTCACTAGAATTATCTATAGATTAATATATTTATTTTAAGTTAACTTTTACCCCCTACTTTTGAGACATTTGGGTAGACTTATTACATACATAAAATTGAAATGTGCCTCTGCTCCCTCTGCTTAGATAGTAGAAATTAAATGGCAGTGCTAGAAGCAAAGGCAAAGAGAGGTACTCTTTCTCGGGATTCCAGTGCAAAACATGTAGTTGAATTTGTCTTGACTGAGGAATAGCTACATAATAGGGATGCACCGAAAATGCATCTGTCCCCCTGCCTGTCAAAATCTTCAAGTCTCATGCCTTATATGGCAATGTACACAAATCATATGTTGAAGGAGTAAGGTCCAAAAAGACCCTTCATTTATTTACAGCAAAGGCTTCATCCATATTGTTGCAGGTCAAGAAAAATGAACATTAGTACTGATGGCAAGAAGTTTCATTTAAGAATCTGGTCAATGTTTTGAAGTCTATTCAATGGAGAACTAAATGTAATTCTATGAGGTGGAAATAAGTTGGGCAGCTGAGGAAGGACTGCTTCTTAAGTTTGTCTAGTCTGCTATCCTGAAGGAGTCACCATCTCCACCCTCCATGATTAACTCACGAGATAAAGGGATTCCCAGCAGCAAACAAATCCAATGCAGAAAATGGTCTGAACAACATGAAGAGCACAGAGCATGAATGACATCATCCTTGCACTTTGTATGGAAAAAGGGGAGGGAAAAAGACTGACTGACTTCTGGTAATTTTGACTTTCTAATTTGACATGCTCACCTTTTCTCCAACACACACCACTTTTCTCCTTTTAAATAAAAATGCAGTCACTCAAATTATCCAGCCGGTGTTGGGAATTTTGGGAATTTCTGTCTCATATCATAGCCTGGGCAAAGGGATGCATTTGTGAATCTACCTTGCATTCTACCAGTACCCTTTATGGGCCAGTTCAGAGAATGATCTGCTTACGGCTACTTTGGACTTCTTTCTGTCCAATTTGTGATATGGAGAGTCTCTCATGTGCTGGACTGACCTCTTGCAAAGGGAGACTCCTGCCATGTCTGGGCAGTGGGGCAAGCATAACTCACCATGTAGCATTAAGGGCTGAGTGCCCCAAGTTATCTAACAAGACTGTGTTCAAAACTGCTAAACTACATAACATGTTTTCAGAGAACAACTAGAACAAGCCTAGGTGAACAAAAGCAGAAAAATGGTGCCATCCACTCTCCATTCATAGCACTTCTACTTCTGGGAAATTGCAGTATTAAAAAAAAAAAAAAAAAAAAAAAAAAAAAAATTTTTTTTGTACCACCATCTGTGTTTATCTTGCAGTTTTGCTTTCAAACTAACTCATGCTAAAGAAAGTTTCAAAACTTTTGTTAGCTTTTTTTTCTCAAAGTAGGAGCCTTTCCCCATGAAAGGCAAATAACTTTTCTGATTGTTAGCTTTCACAGTTTACTGACTTTTTATCATATTGCTTTTGCTGGACATAACAGCATTAAAGATTACTTGGTGGTTACAGCTCACCTTCACTGGTAATGTTCTAAGGGATACTTGAAATGCATTTGAAGATTTGGTTTCTGTATCTCCAGTCTATGTTATTAAACAAATGAACAAAATGGGTGAGAAATGACTTTAGAAAATTTGAATTAAGTAACCATCATAAAAGAACTAATAGCCTCAGATAATCTATGCAATAGGTACAAATCCACTCTTCCACCACATTATTGCATACCTTTCATATCAGGAGCATAAATAACAATTACCCTGTTTTGGATATCTAATTTATCAGCCTGCTTTGCCTGGAATCAGTGTGAATAAGCCAAGGAGATAGTTTTATCAACTCTACACCCTTTGTTTATGGAAACTTGTTCTCAAACTGCTCTTGCACATGGTGACACTTTTGCAACTGCAGCCACACTTTAAGCAAACTACAGAAGGCATCTGCTGAGCTTCACAGGAATATGCAAGTAACAATATGGCAGGATAACACTAGTTTTATGCCAAGTCACTGGCACAGACTGCTTTAATGGCTAGAAAAATCAAGAAAGCATGCAAAAATTCTATTCTAGGTTCAATAAGGCAAAGCAAACATCACTACGTGAAAGGATTAGAATACCTAATATTACCTTAGAAACAAAGACCGCTTTCAAATGGATAACAGTTTAATCCCTTTATGAAAGTGCTTCCACACAAAGCACTTTCTCCTTCTAAAACATTCCTTCTTCTCCCCCCCCCAAAGCTTCATATGAATGACTCATGTGCTGTAAAATCCTTCTGGGCAGAAATCTTTTATATATACATATAGGTAAGTAATTCAAAGCAAGAGATGTTAATTTATTTGCTATAATTTCCTGCAAATCTCTGAGGATTTAAAATAGAGCAAGGCCTGAACTCCCACTCTCTTGATCTCAGGTTTGCCATTGTGAAACAACTTCCAGTAGTGACAGTGATATTATACCTCTGCATTCAAGTTTAATAATGATTTTACTAAACTTTATTTCTAGGGTTTCTGAATATTATTTCATCTTTTATTGATCCACAGTAAAACATAATGCTTAAATATTACAGTTGCTGCATATTTAATGTTTTAGAAGATTTAAACCCACATACATATAAAAAAGTTAACTCTTCTCAGCTGTCATTTCAGAAGATCCAGAACTATTTTTCCAATCATGTATTGGAAAAATGGTGATTCACAGGGAAACCACTGATTTTGTGATGCAAACTGATGATTCCGTGAACTGATAATTCTTCTAATATAAATCTGTATGTACATTTTACCTTCTTAGATTTTATAATTCACTATGAACAAAAAAAAATTATGTATGATTCATGCAACAACTCTTAAATTCAGTATCACTGAAAATCTGAGCTTACAGGTGTTACCAATTATATAGTTTTCAGGGTGATCTGCTTCATTAATGTATTCTACTTGTTCATCTGTATGCATGATTTTTGGGATTTGGCAAATTAAAAGTTTTAGATATGATAAATTGTGAAATAGAAGACCTTTATAATCATGGAAATTATGTTTTCAGAAGATGTTGTGAACATTCCCACTGTTTCCAAGTTTACCTAATGCATATCTTCCATAACAGTTTTATAGGTAATTTGTGTAAAGAGAAATTAGATACTTTTTGGTTTATGCATTATTCAGTGTTACTGAGAACTAGAATCTAACATATCAGGCTTAAAAGAAAGAATTCAAGAATTTGAAAAGTCCATATTTCATTGATTCTACTGCTTAGTTATACTTTGGATCAGAACAAAAAAAAAATCCCATCTGTTTTTCAGTGCATTGACTGTAAAATCTTTAAGGATTATTTTTTTATCCCCTGTAATGATTTTTCTTCCTTTTAAGTCCCAAGTGTACCCTAATTTTTAAAAGGTACTCCTTGGTCCTTGATAGTCTGTTCAATCAACCTTAATGACATGGAAATTTAGAAGTTTCCTACCTGGTTATTAGTAGCCATCATTTTTGGAGAAAACAATGTTCAGTGGGTGTGGAGGAGTTAGGGTGAAAAGCTGGACAGACAAGAAATACAAAAATTTCCATTCATTTTTCTACAGAATACATAATGTTTCCCAATTAAAATATGAGTATTATAATCACAATTACGGTGTTATGGTTGTGTAAAGAAGACTTGTATATCCATTTTTATTTTTACCATCTTGTGTTTGCTCATTTATTGGTCTTTCCAGTCTTTTATATCATATTTCAAATGATGAGTTAAACAGGTTGTATCTAGAACTGCCGACACTGTTGATTCAATAACCACTACTGAATTCTTTAAATTAATATCAGGGACTTCTTTCTTAATTCTAAAGTTTAAATAATTAATGTAGTTTTAATATTAAATATTAAGTGATATTTATTATTGTATTACATATTATACAAATAAACTCCTAAGTTTAATAGTTTAAAAAAACCCTGCTTGTTTATGTAAATATCATCTTTCTCTCTTGTCTACAAAAGATGTACGTATTATGTAAGGCTGTCTTTGCATGCCGAAAGGCTTCAGAGCTTGCTTTCTGTATTCGAACACAGTGAATTTGCAACCACACTATCAAATGAGGCCATCCATGTAGTAAGAATTTTATAATGCTAGTCAGAATTTTTTGTCTAGTAAATATCAGCATTTATTAAAATCTAATCCATGACATTTGGTTGGGAAGAGGGAATATTTTCATGACTACTATACGCCATCAGTTTTCCTAGCTTCAGAAGTACTTGAAGAGTGCTTCACCATTAGTTTTGTTTTGTTTTTACTTTTACTTCCTATTTGTCTTCTCATAGGTTTTATTTTTGATTGTTTGAAAGTAGTTGTTCTCACACTGGTTGCCTAAATATATTGCAGATCTTCCTATGCCTCCAGCAAGAACACCAGCAAGTTATGATAACACACTCTCCCCTTTCTGCCAGGAGGCAGATCAAAGACAATCAATGACAAGCCATTGTTTGCAGTTAGATCCTATCTGCTTTTCCAGAGAGGAGAGCTGGGGATGCAAATATTTCCAGAGCAAGATTTCACTTTCAGGAGAAGGATGAGAGAACAGTTTTTGAAAACTGTAAAACCAACATTAGAGGAAAACAGAAGCCAGTGGATGGCTAGAAATTACAGTTGTGGTTTGAGTTATTTACAGTATCCTGGGAAATAAGTGAATCCTTGTTCACCTGAGCATAGAGGCTGACTGATGTGCTTGCTGAAGGTAAAAGGTATATGTCTTAAGACCAAAATCCCAGCTACTTTTTGTTTCACCAGTGCTTCAGCCATGAAATTTGTGTTCTTTTAGGCAGATCCGATACTCTGAAAGGGCACAGCTTGACCTTAGGAGACTTATTTTAAAAGAGGGTAAGAAACTTGTCAAAAAAGTCATGTTAATATACTGGTTGGAGTTCCAAAGATGAAAATGTCAAAGAATTTGTTTCCCTGGCTTTTTTTCTCAACATAGCCTAAAGAAATTAAAATCTTTACCTTCTGAACCAGTGGGACACTATCCATCAATTTCAATAGTATTAGAATTTTTTCCCAATATTTCTTCATATTTCTTCCAATTTTTTTTCTCCATTCATAGAGGAAGAGATGGACAGAACTGAAACATGTCTCACATCTGATGTGGCAGGAAATATTGCAAGCAAAAAATAATTTACAAGCCTTAGGAAGCTTATAAGAAGATATTCCTTCAACTGTAAAACTCAATGCCTATAGAAGATCCTTGATTTAAAGTATGGATCTATGAGAATTTCTCTCTTATATAACTTTAAAAGTCTCCTTAGCCCTTTGTGACTGCCAGGTCCTAAAATCTGAAGTCCAGCAAGAAAGGCTGATTGATTACAAAGTTCTCTATGTGGCCCATTCTATTTGCTTTTTGCAGCTTGAGATAAGCACATGAATGTATTACTGTTAGATGCACTGAACTTCAGTTAGAACAGCTTTCACAAAAAGTCATGTTCACTGAAAGTACTGCTGTATTTTTTAAAAGTCACCAATTTACAGCTAATATGAAAACTTTTTAAAAATCTTGTTCTTATAATGGATGTTAATAGCAGCTTCCAGACAACAATTAGTTAGTTTATCCCTAAAATTAAAATAATGAAAGAGGTTATGGCTTAGTAGCATTCCTTGTTACTCTAGGTCCTGGTCAGCTCCTTAACCACAAATCACGACTATTGTAAGTTCTTGTTTCTGACTTTCACTCCTATCCTTCTACCCTTTGCTTATCCATGAGCGAACTGCTACAGAAATAACAAATATTTTAAAACATTATTTATATACCTGTACAGAGGCATGTGTATCTTACCAAGCTGCTGACAGAACACTCTTCCCTATGCAGACTTGCCCAAACAAAGCTTTCCTCCTTCTAGCTGAGAATATGAGAAGGAATGGAGTGACAGGATAAAGTGTGGGGAAGTAGACTAGCATGGAGAATTTTGCAACATAATGAGACGTATCACAGCAAGAAAGGGTAAAAACATGAGAATAAAACCCTCTGCATCATTTGAGGGTTGCTACCCAAAGCACAAAATAAGCTACATGTTCTTTCTCACAGTTCCTTACTGTATGAGCTATATTGGTATCCAACCCACATGATGCTGACCTCACTCCTTTTTGGTCATATAGCTCCCACTTGCTTCTCAGCCATCTTATTCAGGCTGTACATACCAAAAAAATAACCCCAAACCCCCCAAAAAACAACAAAAAACCCAACAACAACAACAATAACAATGACAACAACTAAGAACAAAAACAAACAAACAAAAACCCACAAAGAAACAAACAAAAAACCCCAAAACCAACAAACAAAATCCCCAAAACCCCATGAGATTTTTTGCACTTTATTGTGTATCATCTTAAAGCAAAACCCCAAAAACCTTGAATTCTTCAGACTACTGGTGTCCTATTGGGGTTACTGTAACAGCTACATACCACCAAACCCTTCTCCCTCTTTAAAGAACTTGAGAATAGAACTAATAAGTGGAGATAACTATAATCTCACATGTTTCTATGTATTTTATATTTTCTCCTAATAAAGTCATTATTACTACCAGAGGAGACCAACATTTAGTGCTGGATAATTTAAGATAGATTTAAATTTAAGGAGCTATATATCAGCTGGTGGAAAAAGATGGGTACTTATAAGTGATGATAATTTATGCTGTTTGCACAGTACAAGTGTAATTTTTGATGTGAACCACCTAACTAGATCTGTACAACATAATATATAAGTGACAATCAACAAGGAATTTTCTGAACAAGGTACTGGAATCCAGTCACCAAGTATGAATGGAATTGGAAAAGGCTGCCTATGACATCGATACCTAGATTTTGTTGTATTTTGTATTGGTTAAAATGACATATACCCAAGAACAAATCTAACTAATAATTAGAGATATAAAAAAGTATTAAGTAATTATTGCCTAGCACCCTAGGGATTAAAAAATTCCAACACAGATTTATCGTATAAATTATACATTAATCATATATCCTGAGCCTAGTTTTGTTAAGATTAGGAAAAAAAAAAAAGCAATTAAAAGAAAAAACAATTCACCTAATGAAAATTGCATCCACTCAAAGTTTTTTAAAATCAATTCCATGAATTTTTAAACATCAGAAAGCCATTTGAGTGAATCAAAATTAGGAGTTTTTATAATGTCGTGAGACTGAAATATATAGTAAAATTAAAAAGCTCATCATTTTTACCCTTTCATCAGCTGGAGTTAGTGCTGTTTAATTTTCAAGAAAGAGATTCACAATATTGTGTCCTTTCACATATACGCACATATACATATGTGTATAAATGGGAAAATTTAGAAACTAATGCTTTTTTCATGTGGCTCAACTGCCTTCAAAATGTTGTGTTATTTTGGTTTGGTTATTTTGTTATTTGGGACATGAAATAACACTCAAGTTATTGTACTTCTCAATTTATCGTAAGAGTAGCTTAGCGTGCTGACACTAGATTTTGTGTTCTTAAACAATTTATGAATTAGAGGAGAGGGCTAGGCACAAAGCCTTCAGTAAATTATGGATAAATTGTTAGAACAGAACTGAACCTCTCTATCCTTCTGTTTGAAGTCCTGCTATTAGAATTGTATTGTAATTTATTGAATAATATATCATTGAGAAAGGAAAAAATAATTTGTAAGAACTGGAGAGAGGACTAGAAATTTCCTTTAGATAACAACACGACAGAAAATAAAAGCCCTTACCTGTTAATATTTAGGACAGAGCCTTATTAAAACAAATTTCATTTTCTCAATAACATCGTCCAGAACTGAATTCCTCCCAAATGAATGACAAAGGCACTTCTGTGGAAATAGCTAATCAGAATACAATTATTCATGGTGGTGCTGAAAGTGTTACAGAAACTGTCACTTCAAGTTTGTAAACTGCCAATCTACATCAAGTCTTTTAAAATTTGCAATAAAAAAATTAACACTTTTTATAATCAAGATTTTTGAATCAGCAATGATCAGCCCCTTGAAGAAAGTGGCTGCAATAACAGTCTATTATGAAAGGCAAGCTGTGGGAGTTAGTTTTTTCCACAGGCATGACACGAACAGTTTTTGTTGTGTTGTCTAGTTATGCAAAAACCCCTAAAATAATCCTTTGGTGTTTTTATTTGGGAAAAAAAATAAGTCTTACAAATAGCTTTTTTCTGTGAATACTTTTAAAAATATATGTCCCCACATTTCAGAGACATTTACCATACATGTAAATTTTACTAGTGAAAAATGTTTTGTTAGCTTCGTGTAGGCTATTCCTATGAACTGTCTCTGTATGGATTCAGTTAGCTGTTGCCTGCTTTTTTTGCTTTTTTTTTTCAGATTGGGGTAGAGCCTTTTAAATTAGTGTTGGGGTTTGGGATACTTTTTCTCTTTTTTTTATTTGTCTCTCTGTCTTAGGAATTCTTCCCCATTTTTGTTGCTAAGGGGTGATAATGGGTGGATGATTAAGAAAAACAAAAGAACCAAAAGGCGAGTGCCTGGCCCCAGGGTAGGCAGAATGGCGACGGGACTTGGCGCTAGTGAAAAAAAAAAAGGCAAAAAACCAGAGCCCTACAGGCGGGGGCACGGCACTTTTTAAGTTCTTCTCTGAAGAGAAAGAGGTGGCAGGTGCTCTGGGGAGACTTTGCCATCACCGCAGGCTTTGCTCTCTTATTGTGGCTTCTGTCATGAGTAGAACTCTATTCATGATGACTACTGCACTAAGACTTATCTAACACTGCTTCACCACCACACTCCAGTGTCTTGGGGGGAAGAAACCTGGGATCCCCAAGCCTTTTCCCCTCTCCCAGGGAGCCAGCCTGTCCCAGCCATGGTCCGTGGGTCAGCCGTGTCTGCCGGGACATCGCATAGCTCCCAGCCTCATCTGCCGAATTGCTGACAAACCCCCACCTACCACTCCGACACCTTGATAATCCCTGCTTTCCCAGCCTACTACTCCGAGGCCCCTGCTACAGCTCCTCCTGCTATCCGAAGAGGAGCACTGGGACCAGCTGCCCCTGGGAGCTCGTACAGGGAGTTCTTTCTCCATCCCTTCCTGCTGGCTGCTGCCGCCCTTGTGTGGGTGGCCGGACACGCGCCACAGCGCCCCCTGCAGCCCAGGGGAGTCATCGCACCCTCCCTGCGCACTGGGAGCACCAGTGCCCCTGCCGGCTGTGACCGTGACTGCACCAAAGGGGAATTGCCAACAGAGCGGGAAGAGACTGTCTGTGGGTTTATCTGTTCTTATTTGTTGTGGTTACCACTGTTGTTGTTTGTCTGTCCCATTATATATATATATTATATATATATTAGTAAAGAACTGTTACTCCTTTTTCTCATATCATTGTCTGAAAGCCCCTTAATTTCAAAATTATACTAATTCGGAGGGAAGGAGGTTACGTTTCCTATTCCAAGGGAAGCTGTTCTGTCTTCCTCAGCCAGTACCTGTCTTTGAAACCAAGACAATTGGACAGAGTTATAGTAAGTGTTTTGGCCCCAAAGGCTTAAACTTTGTTAATCTGTGTGAAATAGCAGGTAGTGTATTTAGCGTAAGCAAAGATAATTCAAAGATGAGTATAGTGCCCCAAAGCACAGATTCTTTCTTCAAACTACTGTGGTAGAGCAAGAATAGACCTTCCAAACCACTGGATTGATTAGGATTAGGATAGTTTTTGCTGTGTGTCCAGACAGTTTGTGTTTTCAGATACCAGTTCAGATCCATGTTTGTGATGTGGCACTTGGAGGAAGGAAGGAGAAAGGAAGAGAATGAAAAATTCCTTTCCTCTGTCAGTCACTGGTTTCTTGTGATGTCTTTTGGAGAAAAACCTGTGGCAAGTGAACTTCCTGTGTTCCCTCCTTGATTCCCCAATTCCATACCAGGACTGTCTACACCTCAACTTTTGAACACTGAAGCACCTTCTCTTCAGTCATAACATTGGCAAAGCTGTCGTGTGGGATGTCAGATCAAGTATTACACACACTGAACAGTCATTTTTCCTTCAGGTGTATTAAGTCTTTTTTCCTCTCTCCTTTAATCTACTCTTCACTTAAAAAAAAAAATTGGTTTAAAATCAAGTTCTACTTTTAAAATATTAATGTTCTGTAGAAAAGTATTGCACGCTATCAACAAACTGATACTAATATTTAGCTACAGTTTTGAAGACCTTCCCTTAATGGCAAAACTACAGCAAGACTAAGGCAAGACTACAACATTTTTTCCTTAAATGAAAGCTTTCTCATGATTACTGAATTGCTTTACTATTCACACTCCTGAATATATTCTGAATACCTAGTCATCTTGTACAACAAATAGTTACCCAATTGAAATCGATACAGGCCAGAAGCAACAGAATGTATATTGTTAGGAGTCTGAAAGCTAAAACACTTCTAGATATGAGGTCCAAGTAAAAAAAATTATTCAAATTTAGGTAAGACTACTTAATTATCTGTTAATAAAATCTATAAAGGGTTCTTTATGCACAAGAAGTGTATAAGCACAAACTTTAAACAACAAGTTTAGGCTGTTTGTATCAGTAAAGCAGCATTTAAAGTACCATCATCAGCCCAACAAAAGCAGAAAGAGACAGAAGAGTTAACAAAAATATTCATGAGAATGACAAATGTCAACAGAGAAAAAATATTAGTAATGTGGGGATTTGGCCCATCAGGAATTCTAGAGGTAAATCTTTTGACATGGCACTATGAGAAATCCTGCACCAGTGTAAGACCTGTTCAGATGTGGGGCTTCAATGCAGCTGCCAGTCCTAAGGGACCACAATGTTGTTGAGCTGCCCTGATCTATACATGGTCAGAACCACCTCGGGCTGCAGCAGTGGACCAGTTCTCCCCAACACTTGTACTGAGATTGATGCCTTTTTGAGACTACCTAGAAACAGAGGCCAGACAAAATTCAGAGAAAAAAAAGCAGTCATAATTATTGAAGGGCCTTCAGGTACATTTAGGGCAGTCAAAGCCCACCCAGGGGCTACACCCTAAAATGGACGATGGGTCATGGATTTTTCATACTTTTATAAGTTTGGTCCATCTCCATATCAGGGTTTAATCCTTCAATTACAGCTTCAGGTAATGAAGTTATTTACCCCAAGTTTGCTCTCCCCCCTTGCCCTCTGTTTACATCTCTTAGGGCCTGAAACAACGGGGTGTCCTTAAGTTTCAGGCCTAGAGAGGAATTGTTTTGTCTGACTAAAATGGGAGAGCAGTAGTTAACAGGCTATTATGGAGTTTTAGAGTTACACACTAAAGCAGTACAGGATCTGAAAAATATAAAAGCTAGGATCCTAAGGCATCAAGATGCATCCCTCCCAAAAACTGACCATGTCCCCTTGTTTTAAGTAATTGAAACTTTCCCACTCACAAGAATGTTTTCAGGAAACCACACTGGCCATTTGAAAGTGGGTATTTTTTTCCTGCCATGATCATTTTGAGCAGTTCCTCAAGTTCCCTTAAAATCATGTTTCTCTAGACATGTGTTTCCTTAGAAAAAGCATTACAGCAGAGCATAACTGAATATAGAGATTCAGAAATGTGCAGCCTGCTTTGTCATTCCAACATTGTAGATGATGTTTTTCAGTCTCAGAGTAATACCATCTATCTTATGCCAATAAGTATTGCATTGAAAATCATATTAGCAGTATATTCTTATGTCCTCAGCAAGACTAAGTTATCAAAAATATAAGTAATTTCTCATATTAATTAAATGTACAAGACTGTCTGAAATTTGACAGAACTCAATGGAAAAACTCACATTACTTCAATTGGGTCTTGGAGGACCTTAAAATCAAGTAAATCTTTTAAGAGGTAACATTTTCTTTTAAGGAAAAAAGAAAACTTGAAATGCAAATGTGTGTTTCACATTTGAGTTTTACAATGTCTAGTTATGAACCACTTCTGAAGATTATTGGTAAGTAACAGGAAAGAGGAGAAAAGTTTATAGGGCTATCTGACCTCAAACAAGTACTGATTTGTTTTCTGAAGACTATGTACAGCTACTTTTCTCAAAAATCCCTTTTGTTTAAAAGAAAACCAAATACATTAACAGATTATAAAAACCTTGTTCTTCTTTCCACATTTACGTGTATCCTATATCCCAAAAATTCATTTTGAAATAATCACTAAATATGTAATACTAGCTAGAGTTGTTACTGTTATTTCAAGGCACTACCGAGAAACAAAGTCTTTGTAGACTATTATATGCAGGTTATTTGTGTACTTGCTAGGGGAAAACACTTAAAAAAGTGAGAGAGACTAAGTAGTAAAATAGGTGTTAGAGGCTACTATTATGGACTGTTGAAGTTTATGTTTGCTAATTAAACTGCAGAAGAGATGAGATGACATGTGTAAGTAAGTATTCCCAATGTGACAGTGAAATCAACTAAGCACCAGGATATGTTATCCCTTGAAAAATAATCTCTCGGTTGTACTTGTTCTGAAACAAGGACTGAGGGATGGACAAGCAGGGGCCATCTGAGAAGAGCCTTTTTACAAGTAATTATTTGCTCTACTGATATTTCTTCTTTTACCACCTCAATTTTAGAGGGACTTCTCCATTTAAAACTACTGACTTTAGTGAATTATGTCTTTAACTCCAGCAATAGTTCATATTTAATAAGAATTCCTGGAAAGTGCTTATGTCTGTAGACAGGCATATTCAGCTCTCCCTCCTGTTACTAGTGTTCTAATCTTCCTCCTAATACATTAATTTTCTCCAAAACCCCTGCAACTAATAAGACAAACCTCCACATCCCACTGAAAAACATTGTAGAAGTCATTCAAAAATTGCTTTTATTTTAACAGCCTGAAGTTTTGCAGTACCAACTATCATCACTTTTCTAGAATTTTATTTTAAAAAGCAGCTGTGGAAACTGGTATGTCAGTAATAGTATTGCTGCCAGATTAAGACAAAGACCCATAACCCTACACATCACTGTGATTTTTTTCCTAGGCAGAATGCTTGACTCTGTTAGGTGCATTTTCTTGGCCCACTTGAGTCAGAGGTTAGCACTGCAGAACTGCAAGTATTGTATAAGAGCCTTAGCTATTATTATCTCTAATGATCTACCACCATATGTCACAAGTTACTAATTGATAATAACACCAGTATCAGTAACACTCAGATTTCAGACTAAAGATGTTAAAATAGATTCCTCTTGTAATTCTTGCTAAGACGGGTTACATACTGAATTTATGTAACTCTGGTTGTCTAGATATTTTGTAATCTTTCTAGAGAACAAGTTTTCTATTGTCTTGCCTAGGTCTCATTTGAAACAGCTTGACTGAAGCTTCATGCCTACTTGAGACAGTCATCATACCAGAATCAGAGGACCTCAGAATTGTGCAGAGGAAAAAAGTATTCTTATTCTTGCCAGAGAAGACCAAGGATATTTAATTACACTTAAGTATTAAATTTGGGGAAGGGAGTGTTTTGGGGAGTTTTAGATAGTTTTATTAGTAAATTTTGTTTAATCTAGGCATGAACAGTAATTTACTTTCTCCTGAAAACCCCAAAGCTATTTGTCTACAAAACTAGAAATTGCTTGTCATCCCTTATAAATCAAAAGATTCTATAAAATCAATTTGGCCAATATTAGGTGAAATTACTCTGAAGGTCAAACACAACTTTCAAACAAAAATCTTCATTTTCTAGAAACTAAGTAAAATAAACATTTCACAATTATTTTCAAAACCTTATGAACAAAATAAAGTACAATTGAATCATCTGAAAGCCTTGAACCCAGTCCTCTGAAACTGAAATTCTGTAACTCTGTCCATCCAAAGTCAACTACTTAAGGAGAATCATATAAACTCTACAGCTTTAAAATATCTACTCCTCAAACCTTTAAAATAAATCCACATTGTACTGATATTAAATGTTGTGTCACCTATTTAATATTTGTTCCATTTATATTTGTGCACAACTTTTTAAAATATCAACAATTTGGTTATGTCAAAATGTTACTGATTTAGTGAAATTATCTTTAATCATTTACAGAGATACTATTTTTCAACACCAACACATGGTGTTGGTCTTTTCAGTTTTCAGTTGACATTGCCAACATGGATTTGAAAATGCCTGATTTCTGTTTGATATATATTGGAGTTCCATGTCCTCTTCACTTTGTATGTATCTGATTTATCAGAAATTTAGTAGCAATTTAGCGGTAAGAAAAAATATATTCCCTTTTGTTTTCTCAACTACTTACTAAATTCCAGCTGACTGTCTCATAAAAGTTAGGTTTTTAAAGCTGAGTGGGCGTTATCTGAGGAGGGTCAGTTTCAGGATGGGACCCTGACCATGGGGCAGGATCTCCACATGCCCATGTAGGAAGCACAGCGGGTGAGGAGTGTCTGCTCGTACAGCCAGGGCTAGAACTGTACTGCACCCCAGGACCAGGCAGGGTCCTCCCACGATGAGCTCCTGACTGCTATGTCCTCATTAACCAATGTCAGGTTACTCCAGTTCTCCTGCCGTTCCCCCCGCAACAGTGACAGGCACACAGGCACAGCCCAAGTGTGAGAGGAGGAGAACAGATGGATGCAGACAGGGAAGCACACGAAATCTGTGGGACCATATTGGCTGTAGTCACAGCACATCACCAGCCTCCCTGTGGGCATGATCTCTGCAGGCATCCGGGTGAAGGCGAGTGAAAGAGGGATTTGAAGACGATCATAAAGGAGCCCAACAGGCATCCAAAGAAACCTCTTCTCAAGCATGAGGGATGGTGCAAAACAAAGGAGGGCTTGCTGAAATACGGAGTGGGATGATCCCGACATCAGGAGTCACCTGGGAGCAAGAGTGAGACATTTGACCCCAAATGGGTAATAAGTGGGGAGGAGTGATATTATGAAGGGCCTTGAAATTTAGCAATTTATCATCTGATACAACACAGGGAAAGCAATATCATCAAAATGACTGGATAGCAAAATGTTGCTTGAAGCTGCAGTGTTTATGCATATCAACATAGAAACAACAATTGGGTAACACCATTAAAACAGAAAGGTTTGGGGTTTTTTTTCTGTATTCAAATTAATGTCAAAACCCCTGCATTTTTCATAAAACAGAAACATTGAAATATAACCAAAAATAAGGTTGTCTAATGAAAGAAAAGATTTGCAGAATTTGGTCAGTTACATTTCACTGCATAAAACCACCATTAATTCTAGCAACATTACCAGTGGAACAGGCTGAAATCGCCATTTCGAAGAGAAAAAATATTTTGGAAGACAACCAAATTTATGATGGATGTAGGCAGGCACAAATCCATTTAAGTCAGTAGTGCAGCACTTGTGTCTGTCAACTGTAATAGTCTCCCTTGATATTTCATGAAGTTTATGACAAACAAATTACAATATGGGAAGAAAGCAAAACTTGCTATATACTGCACTGATACAGATACAGCACAAGGGTTACTTATCAAAACATGCCTGTTCCACTCCATCCAACTTCAGTCAGAAAAGACCTCACAGAAACAGCTACACTGAGATAATGCAGGCATAAAATACAAAGATTTTGAAAAATTTAAATGCTAAAGGACACTCTAAACAACAGATTATTTCACCCTATACTTAAAGTGCCACTCATAGCACTCATTTTAACCCTTAATTATCTCAAACTAGGTATTTGCAATTCTGATACGTACGAGAAAGGTTAGATTAGTCTCTCCAAGACTATTAAGTGGTAATTAAGTAGGTTTACAAATCATATTTATCCTATTTAGTATCTTAAATGGTCTTTAGATTTTTTTTCTCTACCTACCTTCATAAACTTACCTTCTTTTTAATACATCTAATTGCTAAATAAGAAAGAAATTATTCTTTCTTTTTAAGAAAGAATTTTCTATATTGAACAAGCTGTTCTGACACATCATGTAATACAAAGAAGCTAAATTACTTAACCGCTTTTTCTAGAATAAAGTTCCACATGAACACAGGAGAAAATTAAGTAATTACCATAATTTTTTCGGTCTTCTATAGAGTATAATCTTCAGGAAAATTGGCTTGGCTTCCCAAACACTTTCATAGATGACCTCAACTTCTCATTTTCAGGTCCTTTCCCAGAAAGATACATTCAATATTGACAGTTTGTTTTTCTTCTTGATTTTTCAGAAGTCAAAGCAAGCAAAGCTTAATTTTAGAGAGTTAAAAGAGCCACCGAGTGCTCCCTAATGGAAATATAGTTTGGGTCTCCAATGAATTTTCCCCATCACACCACAGAAGATGGCAATTTTTATCCCTACTTTGGAAGATTTTCATCCTATTTGCTATAGCATAACACTAAAGAAGTGTACAAAAGCCTCATGAGATACATGATGTCATCTTTTTTTGATAACTAAATTGGAATGCAAAATAGTTTATAATTTCTTCCTTGACTAAAGGGGAGGAGTCACAGCTCTATAGAAAAATGTGAGTCAGGAACTGCCTCCTGTAGGATTTCCTTTGAAAAACCAAAGAGTTCCCATCTCACATTAAAAGTCTTTCTATACCTATTCCAAAAACAGACTTTGGTTTCCACAGTGCTGATGAGAAAAAATACAAGCCAGTAAATTATTTGATTTTTGTTTTGACACTGAACTATTTGCAACAAAGAAACTGCAACTTTATGATTAATATTGACAGAAAAAGATATGAAAGAGGAAGACAACAAAAATTTGTCCATTACAGTTACATAATACTGAGTGTGTTCAAAAATATTCTTATAAGGTTGGAGTGTTATACTTTAGGAGGTTAAAAACCTAAATGACTTCATACAAGTTTTCTCTGAAGAATAAATTTTTATTGAGGATGTTCCAATAAGGAAAAGTTCCTGAACAGCACAGAGAATGCCATTAAGCTGAGAAGATCAATTCCAATTGCAAGGGACAGTTTAGTTTAGAAGTAAACAACTTACCTGGGCTCAGTACATATTAAGGTTTCATTCATTCCCAAAACCCAGCTCTTGCTATAAAACCTTTTATGATGCATATATTTTAAAATAAATACACTAAAACTTAATATTAGTTGAATTTAGCAACAAGAACAAGGACAAAGATCATATAACATCAACTAAAGTCAAATATTTAATACACCCTATTAGCATAGCCAGCCTTTGGGACTTCATGACTGTCAGGTAGTTGAATATTCTGGAGCTCTGGTACAGCATCAAAGGGACCGTAAAACACAAGTAGAGCTTGAGAGACAGAAATTCTATTTACTCCTTTCTAACACTCCCACAGGCGTGGAGGTTGATGTACAAATATATTCAGTTCCTAAGACTTATCAGATCAGGTGATTAGGCAAAATTCTGAAGCATGCAGAAGTAGTGCTTCAATTAGAAACAAATATTACAATTTGAGACCAAGAGAAATTAGAAGCCCCTGGCAGAGGTAATCACAGTAAGAATTTATAAACTTTGAATGCTCCTTTCTAACATACGTTGTATTTCATTATAATCACAATACGTGTCTTTCACACTACCCTTAATATAGTGTGATTTATGTATTGAAGCATGCCTTTACAGGAGACTAGCTAATATTTTAGTCCAGTATAGAATGTGCAAGAGCATAAGGTTAATACCTAGTTTTCATGTTTATGCAGTAGACACTGGCAAGAAAGTGGTATAAATTATTGTTATTTCCAATCGTTATGTTCAGTGGTTTAGCACAATTCAAAAACCTCTTCTCTGATATTTTTCACAAGTAAAAATTATCTGAAAATTAATGAAATAAAAATTCTGTTGTGAAAACAGCTATAAATAAAACATCACCCTACCCTTTAAAAGAAACACAAATTTAAGTTGTGAGAAAACTGGTTTAGAAAGTAATATCAGAAGTGTGGAAATAAGAGAGCACATATTAACCACAGCATCTCATCACCCCACTGTGCCTTGTGACTGAGGCAGGGCATACTTTTAGTTATCCCTCAGAAACAGCACTCCCAAGGGTCTGCCTGAGTGAATGTAGCAGGCACTCAATATTTACGTTTTCATAGAACCTAACACATGCAAGGAAATGGATCCCTACCTCATTTCAAACAAACTTTTCCACCACCATGTCCAGCTTTTTCCCCACATTATTTCACTCTTGAAGGCTCCCTAGACACTGAGCCTCTCAATTAAAAAGGACTAAGACAAATCTGACCTCTGAAGTTTTAGCAGAAGTCTGAGCCTTTCCACCCTAAGTAATACAGTTAGGACGTTTCAGCACTGTAAGTGCCTCCAGACCAAGTTTCTATTTCACTATACTAACAACCATGTGGAATTGACGAAAAAAATTAGATACCTAAGTATCAAAGCTGTTCTAGCATACCCTTGCCTCCTTATAGAAGAGATCACATAAAAGCCTTGCAGCAGATTTTCACTCCCTGATCATTCAGCCAGTTGTTGTCCTCCAGGAGGGCACAAAATTTTATGCAGTGGAGCTCTTCATTTCTCTCAGCACCATGTAAAAATTCCCCAGGACATAAGTCTGGTAACAGATACACTTCCAGGGTCTGTGAGATGAATTCTACCTGTTGTCAGTAGCTGCCAAACGAATAGGACCCAGTAAGGAAAGACAGCTTGGAGGCTCTTACACTCTGGATCTCAGTCACCAGCAAAATTTCGCTCAACCCAGGTTTTTAGTTCCCCAGTAATCTGATTCATTCAAAATAATTGTTAAACTGACCATGATTTGTACAAGCAAGTTCTCCAAATACAGAAAGCTGGAGATCTTATATTATACTAAGCAATGAATGGCAATTATTTTAGGGAAGTGAGCACAGCATAAGATACCACTGTAAATAAAAAAAAAAAAGCACATTTGTTGATCATGTAAGGCTAAATCATTAAATGTGGTGAAACTATTCTGAGCTTTGATAACATCTATATAGGAAACATATGTATGCATACAAAGACTTGTTACCCGTGTCACAATAGTGCCCTATTTCCTCAAATCCCTTCTGTTCCCAAACTGGTTCTAGCAGATCTCTGGAGAAAAAAAAACAAACATAAAAAAACCCCAAACCCACAAAATACCAACAACAACAAAACCAAATCAAAAACCAAACCAAAACAAAACAAAAAAACCCAATGAACCAGAAACCAAAAAACCCCTACTTGTGTTTGTATATTTCTGCTGTTCTCTTCAGCTTGAGAAAACCAGAACTCTTTGTTCAGTTAAGGGAACTTCCGAGCCATATGACCAGTTCTGTGGCATCTGGGCACGTCAGCCCGTCTGTTCATGCATATGGGGGTAGTACAGTGACAGCTTTACTGCGCATTAGTCAAGCATCATGTAGCACATTTCTTGACAAAGGCAAAAGCAATTTATGACTTGAAGCAAATAATTTTATCCCAGGGGCTTCTAAGAGCCAGGCAAGAGGCCAGGGCTTAGGTCAACAGCTTGGGAGTTTGGCAAATATTTCCTATCATTATTTCTTTGCAAGGATCTGTCACCTGATTGAGTTGAAGAACGTGACCTTTTGTTATGAGAGAGAAGGCAATTTGAGACAACAAATATGGAGTTACTGTGGCCATGAGCAAGGGCAGAATCACAGAGTATCTGAGACTGGAAGTGACCTCTTAAGATCATATCCACACCACCCTCTCTGTTCATCCAGGGCCAGCTGCAGTCAGTTGCCAGGTTCGTGTTGAGACAGCTTATGTATATCTCCAAGGATTGAGACTCCACAAAGTTTCTGGACAACCTACCTGGGCAGTCTATCATGTGCCAGTAAAGTCCCTGTGGAAACAGGGCTAACAGGAAAGGGAGGCTTAACCTCACTGTAAATTCATGTCTACAAACTGACACAAGCAGCAGGTTAAGCAGCCTGCATGAAGTCAGCAAGCTGCAAAAGCTCCCACCAGCTAAAGGTAAGGGCAACGTCATACAGTAACACAGACACTTCACCTGCCCTGAAATTATACATACAAAGCAGGGTGCAGTGACCCCCAAGCTGGCAACTAAGCAAGTTATCCCCCAAAACTGCATCATGCTGCTGTTTTCCTGCAGGGAAAGCAGGCACATGTATTCAACACAACTAGATAGCACTCTTTGAAGCTGTCCATAGAGAGAATTGCTTTGGCACCATGAAAATGATCCCTTAAAACATCACTGTTCATGACTCTGATTTTTCCAGACATTTTAAAGGGTGGCAAATTTTAAAAAAATTAAGTGTCTTAGAGATTGACTGATAAAGGCCGATCTTACTGTAATAGATTCCACAATGCATTAGAAGACTGTATCATCAATATAAGAGAGGGAAAAAAAAAAACAAAACAACACAGAAAAACAGATTCCAGCACATGGACAAGTCATATTTTGCAGTAAGAAATTACATACCTATTCAACTGCCTCATCACTGACAGGAATATTTTATATCCCACTACAATTATCCAGCAAGTACAGGAATACTAAAAATGCTTTACAAATAGTTCATTCTTCTAAGTCAAGCATTTCTTAGAGAAATAAAAAATCCTGCCAGTTGCACTCTAAAGGTCATGCTGGCTATAAAGTCTAATAAAAAATTTCCAGATGGCAGCAGCCAATTTCCAATAAGTTTTAATTTGGTTAATTGACTGTCTTATTTATTAATTTATAGCAGTAAGCAGTTCATTTAAATTAACCTCATTTGCTGTCATGATTTGAGCAAGGTTAAACAACCTGGGATTTTTTTTTTAATTGTCTGTAGAAATGACAGAGTCTACTATATAGTGACATACTAATATAGCCCTCTTTTTTTTTCTGGGGATTTTCTGGGATTTTTTTTTTTCTTTTT
>VYZT01021298.1:0-18236 GCA_013400735.1 Pomatostomus ruficeps
TATATTATTTTATATATGTAATATAATAAATAAATAAGCAAAAGCACCTCATTTCTCATGGGAAACAGATATAATATCTATAATAGATACATATTATCATATATTTATTATTTGATTATTTGGGTGAGTTCTTCTCAGGCCTCTGAGTGCTGCCAGTGCCATGGAATCCCAGCCTGGCACAGGACAGGGATGGTCCGTGGTGGTGGCTGGGGCTGGCACAGGAGATTTTTGCCCTGAACAGGTCAAATTCCGCATTTCTGGCAGCTGAACCTCGTGGTGCTGATCCCAGGCACTGTCCCAAGATCTCAGGATCAGCAGGAATTCAAACCTCGGCCCCAGAACGCTCAGATCTCTGCTGGGATTCAGAATTTTCGGGGTTCTGTGCATTTTGTTGTCCCAAACACTGAGCAAATGGCACCCAGAAAACCCCTCTCAGTCTGACACCAAACTGTGCCAAGAAAACCCATTCCAAAATTATTTTTAATCCCCTTTTGCACCTGCAATAGTTTCAGTTTTCAGTGCTGCCCCGGCTTGTTTACAGGAACGTTACATGTCCTGGCACGTGCGCTGCTTCCCCCTCGCTCACCAGGTCAATTATCCTGTCAGAAAAGGAAATGAAATTAAATTATCGTGGCGTGCTTTTGGTCTTGACAAAAAAATACCAATGATGTTGCTATTGGCTGGCTCCCCTGAGCTGGATGGTTCAACAAATCTGGATTAATTCGCTATTGGGAGCTGGGCTAACCTGAAATTCTCTCAGTCCTTGCTCAAGAAAGAAAAAAATAAAAGAGATTTTTCCTTCCTGGGTCCTCTGAGGCCTCGCTTTTCCGTGATCCGTGAGTTTTTAAGAGAATTGTTTAATGGGTCAGATTGTTTTAGGCATTTCCTTAAATACTCCGGGGTGAATTTCCTCGCTCACTTGAATGTGTCTGACCCAGCTGAGCGCATTTAACCGGTTCTCTTCCTCCTCTCTCTATTCCAGCTTGTTAATTTTAATTATTTTAAACATCTGGTGGGAGTTGACCTTTTGCTGTGAAGGCTTCAGCAAAAAAAAACCATTTTACAATTAATCTTCATTTTTCTATTTCCTCATTTTTTTGGCAGCATTGTGATTTTTATCTGTTTGTTCTAGTGCAGAGAATCTTTTCCCATCCCCTTTAACGCCTCTTGCAAGCTGCAGTTTTCTGCTTTAATTTTGGCTATTTTCTGCTTTAATTTTAGGTATTTTCTGATTTAATTTTGGATATTTTCTGCTTTAATTTTGGATATTTTCTGATTTAATTTTGGATATTTCCCGCCTTAATTTTGGATATTTCCCACCCTGGGCCTGCGCAAACAGAAGGGAAATGTTTGGTTTTTAGAGCCAGGGTGGAAAAAGCTTCAGTGATGAGCCCCAGCCCCAAAATTGGGGGAATTCTGTTGCCTACAGAACACATCACCAGAAGGATTTATTTTGACTTATTTTGATTTATTTTGATTATTAACAGCTACACTGATCTGAGGTGATTTATGTGTTCTTGATGTGTTATCCAGGGTAACACTCAGGACCTGGAAAGTCACACTCAAAACCACCAGGAGAGAGGAAAAAAAAGAGAAAAAACAGCTAAAAACCCCCAAAAAGGTCTTCACCTCTAAAAGGACACCCAGCTGAGAAATTGGCATTTTAAAGGAACAGTCCTGGGTTAGGTTCCTTGTTTGCAAATTAAATTATTTCTGGTAGTGATTTATGATGGGTTTTTCCTCGGAAAAAGGAGATTTTCTGGAGAAGATCCTGTGAGAGGGGGATTGAGGATGAGGTTAGGTGTGCAAGTGGTTTTTGGGTGATCTGAGGCTGATCCCTGCAGCCCCACTGCCCTAACCAGGAGTAAAACGAAGGAAATTTGCACTGATTTTTGCAGAAATTTGCTGGAAAACCAATCCTGATCCCCTTTTTGAGCCCGGGGAGCTCGGAAGGGCCCTGCAGAACGAGGATTTTCCCCCGGTGAAGGTGCAGCTGGGAGGCTGAGATGTTATCTCCGCACACCAAACCCCTGAAAGTTGAATTAAACACCAATAAAACCCGTCAGGCTCTTAATCCACGGAGCAATTACTCATTTCAGGCCGGAGCAGCGGCATTAAAACGCAGCTGGGGCAATTTCTAAGAAAAGCAGGAGATAGAATCAAATGACAACATCGCCGTGCCCCGCAGCCCCGAGGTGCACAAGGAGCTCCTGTGTGGCTGAGCAGAGCGGGACGGGATTTCTTCGGAACAAAAAGTTCTTTACCCTGCGCCTCTCCGAGTGAAATTTTGCTCCCCAGAATGTGCCCACGGTCTGTGATTTAGGGCTCGCCAGGCGTGCCAAGAATATATCAGCCTGCTCCTGGCAGCTGGGATTGCGTTTGTGTAGCAACAAACTTGAAAACCCCGTTAAGAAACCTCGTCTGATCTGCAGCAGGGGACTCATTCGTTTTGTTGTTGTCATTTTAGTGACAAGAAAAAAAAAAAAGAAAAAATATATATATATAAAATGTGCACAAGACATTTCTCCAAAAATCTGTAGGGCACTTTGGAATGTCTGCAAAAAAAAGAAATTTAAAAAACAAACAAATAACAAGCAAACAAACACGGTGCCAGATTGGGTAAGAGCTGCATCTCCTCCTCCTGGAAGGCTCGTTTGGGATGTAAAGGAGAATGTTTGTTGAGGGAGTCTCCTGGACACGCTGCTGTCTGTCCCTCCAGCGTGCGTTGCACAAGCGTTTCCAAACCAGGGCCCAGCTCAGGGCTCAAATCTGTATTTTTGTGTGCAGAACCCGGCTGATTTTTGCTCAGCACCTCTGGATACCAGGCCTTGGGGACACCACGCCTTGTGGACACCACACCTTGGGGACACCAGGCTTTGGGAACACCACACCTTGGGGACACCAGACCTTGGGGACACCACACCTTGGGGACACCATGCCTGGGGGACACCAGGCCTTCTGGGCACCAGGCCTTGGGGACACCACGCCTTGGGGACACCAGGCCTTGGGGACACCAGGCCTTGGGGACACCACGCCTTGGGGACACCAGACCTTGGGGACACCAGGCCTTGGGGACACCATGCCTTGGGGACACCAGGCCTTGGGGACACCACGCCTTGGGGACACCAGGCCTTGGGGACACCAGGCCTTGGGGACACCACACCTTGGGGACACCAGACCTTGGGGACACCAGGCTTTGGGAACACCACACCTTGGGGACACCAGACCTTGGGGACACCACACCTTGGGGACACCACGCCTGGGGGACACCAGGCCTTCTGGGCACCAGGCCTTGGGGACACCACGCCTTGGGGACACCAGGCCTTGGGGACACCAGGCCTTGGGGACACCACGCCTGGGGAACACCAGGCCTTAGGGACACCACGCTTTGGGGACACCAGGCCTTGGGGACACCACGCCTTGGGAATGCCAGGCCTTGGGGACACCACGCCTTGGGGACACCAGGCCAGGAGAGGCCAAGGAGTGAAAGCTGCAGAGTGAGGGACGAGGATTTCAGGTCCCTTCCTGCCCTCCACACGAGCTCTGTGCCTTTCTGTGTCTTCATTTGTGCAGAAAACGAGAGAAAATAACGGCAGAGAAACTGCCACGATACCTGCTGGGGTGAGGGACCCCAAATTCCAGCCCTGCAGCCCAAAATGAGAGCCTGGCTGAGCTTCTCAAGGGCTTCTCTTGCTGCAGCCATGGAGGTTTTGATCTCTCTCATTTTTGCCCCAGATTAAAGCCCCGTTTGGGGGATTTCATTGGGATTTGCTCTCCCTCCTGTGCCCACACCAGGCAGGGAAGGTGTCCCTGAATTTCCTGTCCCTCGGGAAGGTTTGCAGCTCCTGGGGCTGGCAGGAGGCTCCTTGCGGAGGTGCCCCAGGTTGTCACTGACCCCAGCTGGGGCTGCTCAGCCCCCCTGGCCTGGCACGGTGGCTTCGGGGGAAGGAAATGCTATTTTAATTTGCATCCTCAGCCCCTTGGCTGCAAACCAGGACAGGCACTGAGGGCCAGCCAGGGCACGGGCCGGATGCGGGGACAGGAACTGGGGACAATGGGAGCAATCTGGGGTGCAGCAGGAGCCACGGGCTGGCCCCTGCCCTGCGCTGGCACTGCCCGCGGGTGATGTGAGCCAGGCAGGGCAGGCAGGCACCTCGGGACAACAACTTCTCCTCTCCCCCTCGATTAATCGTGCCCACAATGGAATAATAACGCTCCTGCAGGTGGAGGCTGGAGGATTCTGGCTGCACAGAAGGAAATTTCTCAGCCCCAGGAATCCAGCGAGGCTTGACCCAGCCCGGGATTCACACCATGCTCACGACAATGCCATTTCAGTGTTTTTAATGCCTGATTTATTCTCCAAATCACTCTGCATCTTCTGTTCTTCAGACACCCTCTCTGCGTATTTGGGACAGGTATCCCCAGTGCTCTGTTTAGGATCAGATTCTGCTCACTTTGAGCACTCAAACCCCTCCCTCTGACAGGGTGGGGATGGTTCAGAGCCACGAAACTCGTCTGTGCATCACTCCACGAGGCCAATCCTGCATGTCCTGGCTCAAACTCTTCTTACTGGAAACCCTGTGTGACTGAGGGTGAACAGAACCAGGCCAGGAACACCTGAGTGGAACACAAACGGGATTTTTCTCTGAACACCAGCAGCTTCCCCATCCTAGGCCCAATCCTGTATTGAGGAGTTCCCTGCACTGGGTGAGTTTCCCGATCCCAGATTGAGGATTTTCCCTGCACTGGCTGGGTTTCTCGATCCAGACTGAGGATTTTCCTGCACTGGGCGGGTTTCTCGATCCCAGACTGAGGATTTTCCCTGCACTGGCTGGGTCTCTCGATCCCAGATTGAGGATTTCCCTGCATTGGGTGAGTTTCCCGATCCCAGATTGAGGATTTTCCTGCACTGGGTGGGTTTCTCGATCCCAGATTGAGGATTTCCCCTGCACTGGGTGAGTTTCCCGATCCCAGATTGAGGATTTCCCTGCACTGAGTGGGTTTCTCATTCCCATATTGAGGATTTTCCTGCACTGGGTGGGTTTCTCGATCCCAGACTGAGGATTTTCCTGCACTGGACAGTTTTCTCGATCCCAAATTGAGGATTTCCCTGCACTGGGGGGTTTCAGAGGAGCTCTGGGTGAGGTTCATGCCAGGCTGGGTGCCAGGCTGGGTGCACAGTTTATTGTGTACCAAAGGAAGTGCAGAGCAAACAGAGGGGAGGGATTAAACATAAAATTCCTGAGTGGGAGCTTTACAGGCCGCTGCTTCCTCCCTCAGCACATCCCTGCCCTGGCTGGGGACTGGAACCCGGCGTTCCCTCAGCTCTCTTCCAGCCCAGCCCTTGCTGGGACAATATTTGTGCTCAGCTGTGTCATTGCTGACGATTTATTGGGGTTCCACTCACACTGACCTGGCAGGGAACACCTCAGGATCTCCTGCAAAGAGAAAATTCAAAATGATCCCTTTGGGGACCCAAACCCAGCACCTCAGGATCTCCTGCAAAGAGCAAATTCAAAGTGATGCCTTTGGGGACCCAAACCCAACACCTCAGGATCTCCTGCAAAGAGAAAATTCAAAATGATGCCTTTGGGGACCCAAACCCAACACCTCAGGATCTCCTGCAAAGAGAAAATTCAAAGTTATGCCTTTGGGGACCCAAACCCAACACCTCAGGATCTCCTGTAAAGAGAAAATTCAAAGTGATGCCTTTGGGGACCCAAACCCAACACCTCAGGATCTCCTGCAAAGAGAAAATTCAAAATGATGCCTTTGGGGACCCAAACCCAACACCTCAGGATCTCCTGCAAAGAGAAAATTCAAAGTGATGCCTTTGGGGACCCCAAAAGAGCAGAAAATACCCATTTTGTGACACAGAACTTTTCCTGCTGGGTGCCAGAGTGTCCCTTTTGGCACCCAGAATCTCCAAGGAACTCCTGCAGCCCTGTTGTGTTCTCAAAATCCATTTCTTAGCGTGATTCCACCTCCTGTAATTTCATTTTGGGGTGATCCCATTTCCAAAGGACATTTTCCAGGTCTGAATTACACCTGCACCTTGGAATCGCAATGGAAAAAGCAATGGCTCCTTACTGTAGAGTCCACCTAGGAAAAAAAGTTAAATTTCCATTCATACCTTTTACTTTTTCTCAGTAACAGCTGCAAAACAAACAAACAAATAAATAAATAAATAAATAAAGCTATTAATTTACTAAGCCTTTGATATGTTTTAGTTTTAATGTTTAGAGCAAACCTGTCCCTGATATAATTTTTCACTGTCTTCTTCCACAGAACTGCACGTGCAGGCCTAATAGGAGGGCTCGGGGAATTTTATTCCATAAATTGATTTTGCAAAGTCAAAAAGTGCTTTGGAAGTTTAACCTTCCTTGAATCTGGCTTTATTACCCCTGTTTGGATGTTATTGTAAAAATTCATAGACTAAAAATACCAAATATTTGTGCTCAGGCTGTCCAGATGCAGAGGAAGCTGCACATCACTGGGCCTTTCCTACCGGCCTAGAATTAATCACATTAATTCCCATTAAAATGTGAAAGCTGAAGAGAAAAGAGGCAGAAAAGAATAACTATTCAGCTGCGGAAACATTCAGCTAAAGAGCTCATAGATATTTTGATTAAAGCTCAGCGAAGAGACAGAAAGTTTAACATAATCTGGATTCTGGCACAGCAGCAAACCCTTCCTTTGGGTTGGACACATCCTAATCTGCTTGACTCTGATCATTCCTCCCATTTATTCTGGTTTGAGGCTGAGCTGTGAGGGAATTCTGTGAGTCCTCAGCCTTTCCAAAGGACCCCAGCTGGAATTTTGGACGTGAACAGCTTTGGATTTGTGTGGCTGCACCAACGCTCGGGGTTCTCCTGGAGGATCAGCGCTCAGGGTTTGGGATCTGTGTCAGGGACAGGAATCTCCTGGAGGATCAGCGCTCAGGGTTTGGGATCTGTGTCAGGGACAGGAATCTCCTGGAGGATCAGCGCTCAGGGTTTGGGATCTGTGTCAGGGACAGGAATCTCGTGGAGGATCAGCGCTCAGGGTGTGGGATCTCTGTCAGGGACAGGAATCTCCTGGAGGATCAGCGCTCAGGGTTTGGGATCTCTGTCAGGGACAGGAATCTCCTGGAGGAGCAGCGCTCAGGGTTTGGGATCTGTGTCAGGGACAGGAATCTCCTGGAGGATCAGCACTCAGGGTTTGGGATCTCTGTCAGGGACAGGAATCTCCTGGAGGATCAGCACTCAGGGTTTGGGATCTCTGTCAGGGACAGGAATCTCCTGGAGGATCAGCGCTCAGGGTTTGGGATCTGTGTCAGGGACAGGAATCTCCTGGAGGAGCAGCGCTCAGGGTTTGAGTTCTGTGTCAGGGACAGGAATCTCCTGGAGGAGCAGCACTCAGGGTTTGAGTTCTGTGTCAGGGACAGGAAACGCAGCAACCAAAGCTCCCCAGGAGCAGCTGATTGGGAGAGATCTCATTGATCAGCTCCTGATATGAGCCTCTTATCAAATTGAGACCTAAATCAATGTTTTAAGGTCTGGAACCCAAATCTTGCCCTCGCCCCGGGAGCCACCTCCTCCGCTCTGGGGAGATTTTTCATTTCTTCCAGCAGGAAGGAGAAAGATCTCCCCTGCCAGCAAGCAGATGTTCCCTAAGAAGGGTTCACGAGCTGATCAATTGCAAAATCCCTCGCTGCAATCCCTCCGAAAATCAGATGCCCTCTGTCCTTCCTCCCACTCCGGCTCAGCTGCCAAAACTTACATACAAAATTATTACTGTCATGTTTTATAGTCACTGGGAAAAAAAAAATAATATCCATTTGCTCTTACAGGATGATGTGAAATGAATCTCTGGCCTCAAAAGAAAAAAAAAAAGTCTATTAAAAGTAGCTCTTTTTCCTCCCTCCTCCCTCTCCCAGGCCCCTTTTACTCCCCTCCCCCAGCAATAAAGGATGTTTTGGAAGGGCCTTTTCAGGAAACGTTTCCCCAGCAAAATGCAGCATCATTTATAATATTTCAAGCTGCATTTTTGTCGAGATGGCTTGGCAGGCTCTGGCGGCGGATCTGGCAGGATACGGCCAGCTGAGAGTTCGCGCTGACAACCCGGGAGATGCTGACGCTGCAGAACGCTTTAATCATCGCTGCAGCGAGCGGGACCAGAGCTCCCCGGGCCTGCCAGCTCTTCCCAGTGTGAGAACCAATGGTGCTGCGCCTTCCTCCTTCCCTCCCCTGCCTCTGGAGAGTTCGCTTTTCCCTCGCTGTCTCCGCTGGGCTAAAAAAACCTCGTTGGGTAACAGCAAGAACATGATGAGCCATGGATACTCCTCTTGGCCAAGGCTCTTGTGAAAATGCTCCCCGCTTTCAGCACGGCGAGGAAGGTTCGTAATTAAAAATAAAGCCTTTAACCAGAATATGGCTCAGCAGAAGGGCTATTTTCACTTGCAGCTAAAGCTCTTTTTTGGCTTTACCCTTTTCTAAAGCAGGGCTGAGAAAAAAAATCCCAAAACTGAGAGCCACGTTCACTTAGCAAAACCCTAATTAGAAACCCGTTTGAGAGCTGGGAACTCATCTCGGCCATTTGCAAAAACCTATTGGGGTGAATTAATATCGCAATTCAAAGAAGCCCTGAAGCATTTCACCCCAAAAATCTGAGAGCTGCTGCCTCGACTGACGCCTGCCCAGAGCAAGGCTTGCCCGGAGAATTCCTGCTGCACCATCCAGCCAAGCTGCAATGATTTTATCCTGCAGACCTGCAAATAAATTCAATATTTGCCACAAAAAGCAGTAAAGAGATGTGTGAGAGAGGCTGTGAATCGAACAAACCTTTCCTATTTCGGCAGCATTTAAATTTATAAATGCTGTTTGCGGGCTTTGTCACACTAAAACTTCTTGCAAGCACCAAATCCACGAGGCTTTTGGCTCTTACAAGGGGTAAAGGTGAAATCCTGTGAGATCCTGTCCTGTCCCCCTTGGAGTGGGAATTCCTGGGGACAGCTCTGGGGTGTGCAAGGCCCAGTCCAGCAGCACCTCCTGAACTGGTTTGGGAGCTGAAGGTGCCTTGTGGGAAAATCATAAATTCAGGACACTTTTCCAGGATTTCACGTGGTGTGTTTGTTGGGAAGGGCTGACATCCTCAGAAATCCTGTGAGATCCTGTCCTCCCTTTGCCTCGAAGTGGGAATTCCTGGGGACCGCTCTGGGCTGTGCAGGGCCCAGTCCAGCAGCACCCCCTGAACTGGTTTGGGAGCTGGAGGTGCCTTGTATGGAAATAAAACAATCAGGACACTTTTCCAGGATTGCACACGGTGTTGGGAAGAGCTGACATCCTCGGGAGCGTGCAGATTTACAGGGGGCTATCCCAGCCCCTGGGATGCTCTCAGGGACCCCAAAGCGGGCAGGGTTTGCCAGGAGTGAGGGAGGAGCAGCCACAGGGAGGCTGCACCATCCCCACACCCTGAGCTGCTCCCAGGGCCATCCAAACCCACCCCGGCACAAATCACACCCACGGGGAGAATTCCAGCTGCGCTGAGGGCTCCTGAAAGCAGCAGGGTGGCAAAAGAGGACTCAGGAGGGGCAGAATGCAAAAATCCTTTATTTCTGAAGGGCTTTTTGCCCTGGAAATGAGCGGGGTCTGTTGTGAGAGTGTGGGACCAACAGGCGGACAAACAGAGCCCGCTTTTAGGGGCTGGAGCTGTCACCACAGAGCCCAGCAATGCCTGAGGGTGTCCCATAACTGATATTCTGTATATTTATGTGCACACACACATTTCTAACGCTGTCACAGGGATCATTTCCTCCCTTATTCCTTTCCTGGGTCAGCCATTGAGTGTTCCCTTTGAGCCAGTGAAGATGTGCTGCCCAATTTCTTACCAAAATGAAAATCCAGCAGCTCAGAAATTGTTTCTCTCACTTTCCAGGGCTGGGTAGTGCTGAGAAGGGTGGAAGCTCATTGTTTGTGTCCCTGGAGTTGGGGACACCCCCGTGCAGCTGATTTTTCACCTCTGGTTTGCAGACAAGGCCTCTGGAATGGGATTTATAATGGGACACATCATTTTTTCAGTGCTTGAACAAAAACCTGAACTGTGTGACCGAGCTGCTGGTCCAGGAGGTGTTTGCTGGGGTTGTTCCCCCTCAGCTTTGTTTTTCTTGGGGTTGTTCCCCCTCAGTTTTGTTTTCCTTGGGGTTGTTCCCCCTCAGCTTTGTTCTCCTCCCTCTATAAATCTCTTTGCGTTGCTTGTGTTTACAGAGCTGACATTACAGCCATTTAAAGGATGTTACCTCTTATTTAAAAAGGCAAAAAATCCCATTAAAACGTGCTCAGCCTCAAGACAGAGTTTACATTTGCAAATCAAACATGAAATCCTGTTCCCCCAGGGCTTGTCTGTACCCACAGTGGTTGGAACCCGGGGTGTGAGTGCTGAGGGAAGGGCTCGGTCACACAGGTTGGGACAGCAGCTCTTGGGAAGCCAAATTTCCCATTTCCCAGCGTTTTGGGCTGTGGTTGGGAAAAGGTTCTGTCAGGGGGTGCTGAGGGGGTGAACTGCCTGCACCAGGGGACGAACGGGTTTTCCTGGCTGTTATAGGAACCGTGATTAAAGCGGTCTCAGGCCTTTGCCGTCACCACGGGGAGGCTGGAAATGTTTTTCTCTCCTCTCAGTTTTCAGCCCAGGCCCTCACAGCAATATTTTCTGCAAAAAATGGTCACTGGTGTTGTCTGAAAAAGGCGATTTTTCGTGTTAAACAGAGGCCTTGAGGCCTTTGGGCTCCTACAAGGAATGTTCTGATGCCTGACATGGTGAGGGAACTTGGACGTGTGCAGGGACACAAAATCATTTTNGTGCCGAGGAAAATGGGCTGGACATGTGCAGGGACACAAAATCATTTTTTCTGGGCTCAATTTGCCTCCAATTTTTCTGCAGAACAAGCAGATCAGTGTGAAATACAGGACAGAACAACAGCCCAGAGGTTTCAGGGCCTGTGGGAATCTCCATTATCCCCCTGATCCCCGAGGATGTGGTGATGCAGCGCCCAGATGAGCGAGGACCAGCCCAACCCCACAAATTTAAACTCTTCAAAGCAGCCACGCACCAGCTGACTGCTCCTCATTTTGTGCTGTTTAAATGCTTTTAGTAGCACCGAGGATCAAAACCCGAATTGTTCATTTGTGGCGTAGCCCCTTCTGCCCAAAACTCCAGAGAGCCTGAAAGCATCACAGCCTCCTTCCGAAGGGCCATTAGCAAGGTTTTGTTTTTAATAAATAAAGTCCCATAGAAACAGAAAGTATTTACAATGAGATCAAAATCCTTGGATATAATTCACAAGAGAAAACGCTATTTTTTGAGCAAATGTTTTCATATCCTCATAACAGTCATTTGTTCTAAATTAGTACAGAGCAATTGTCCGTTAAATGAACATTTTTCCCTCAAGACCTCTTCTCGCAGGAAAGTATTTCAGGCAAAACTTCTTAACCATGATGTAACCGCTCCGAATCAGGGATTGGGAACTCACATGAAAAATGAACACGGCTTGAGGAGAACATGGTGATAATCGTCAATATGTGAGAGAAGCTGGGGTGCAGGGAGAAAAATACATTTTATTGGGGAGAAAAATACATTTTATTGGGGAGAACAATACATTTTATTATGGAGAACAATGCATTTTATTCGAGCAGCTGGTACAGTTGAAAGAAGAGTTTAGGTTTGGGCACCTCATTCCTGCAAAGCTCTCTCCTCTCCCACCCTCAGACTGGTGTGGCTGCAATTCCACTGCCACCCTCAAAAGATGGGGATTTTAGTGGCTCAGACACTGTCACTGCTCAATGGACAATTAAAAAAATATCACCCTTGCAGCAGTGGGATTCAGCTCTTTGGTCAATGTGCTGCTGGGTTACACAGATTATTTTCAGGATTTTAACAAAGTGCTGGGCTCGATTTCCCTGTCAGAGCGTCTTATTTTCAAATAATTTTGAATATTCTGTAAGGACACGTCCTAAATTTTTTCTTTATTTGAAACTACTTCTGGGCTTCCATTCCTAGTGGGAAATTGGATTGTCTCAGCAATGCAGGCTCGGATTGATGTGCTGTGTTGTAGGATTTCAGTGGGGCTGGGGTCCAGCTCAGTGCCAGCTCCTCCCTGATCCATCCTCGGCGGGAGCGGACGAGCTCTGCACAACTCCCCCGCTAAAGGATGGATGGAAATATTCCAGATAAACAGCAGGAAACAAACCGGAGAGGGAATATTTCCTTTTGCAGGGTAACAGCTGTAAATGAGCGTGCAGGGAGCTCCTGCAGCGCTCAGCTGGGGCAGCCTGAAATGTGCAGCTGCAGCGCCGAGCTCGGACTGCAGCGCTGCGTTTGCTGCAGGGCCTTCCTCTCCCAGCTACCTGAGATGATCTCACCGATCCTGGCAGGATCAGAGCTCTTCTCCCCCTCCGGCCTCGCCGTGACCTCACCTCAGCGCAATTCCAACCTGGGGGGCTGAATGATCCAATCCCCCAAACTTCCTGGTGGGAATGAGGCTCCCTGCCCACCTCAGGCCCAGGGCTCACCTGAGATAAGCAGCAGGAGATGTTTCCAGGTGTAGAAGGCAGGAGCTGAGGGATTAATTTTAATTTTTGCCTCTCTCAGCTCCTTTATTGCATATTTTGCATCGAGTTAAGGGTTTTAAGGTCTGTGTTAGGAGTGAAGCCAGTTTGTGCTCCCTGAACTTCCTGCTTCACCTCTTTATCCACTTGGGTATCACCCAACTCGTCTCACCAAGTTTAAGGCACATTTTTTGCTACATAAATAAAATACAAATATGGAGAGGAACCCAAGGATATTGGGGAGCTCTCCTTACTCTGGTTCTAAGTTACAAATAGTGGCTTTTTTCCCCCAATATTCCCTTTTCTGGTCCGCCAGTGCAGGTCCCCCCTGCTCGGCTTTTTCAGGGGTCACATTCACAGAGTCAAATGTGGGCAGGAGAAATGTGAGCCCGAGGGCCCCTCGCCTCAGTACCAACACCCCAAAAGGACAGGGTGAGGGAATTTAGCTTCTGTTCCATTTGTTCACTCTGCTGTGGAAATTTCGGTGACATTACAGGGGCAAGGAAACCAATGACCCCAACAGCAGGGAAGGTTTCCTGATCTCCTCGGGATGAACATGGAGAGCTCAGCTCAAGCTCAGGGTGAGTCCATCTCAGCTTTGGCTTTTCAGGAATCAATCCAACCCTTGGTTTTATTTAGGAGTTAATTTATCACGCCATTTCAATTGCCCATGTTTTCACTGTGCTGTTCAATAATTCACCAAATTACTGGGGAAGGGCTCAGGCCACGAGGTTTTTTCCCAACCTCTTCCAGCTCAGCCCTGGCTGCTGTGGGGTGGGAATTCCAGTGGCTGCCGCTCCACCTGCCTCGGATTTGCCCGAGCAGAGGGCTCAAAAAGACTCTGTTCCCTAACCCTGCTGAGCAGTGCGTATTCCTGCCTCAATTAATCCTTGAAACGACAGCTAATTTTTGAGTTTGCAGTGCATGTTCCTGCCTCAATTAACTCTTGAAATGGCGGCTAATTTTTGAGTTTGCAGTGCATATTCCTGCCTCAATTAACTCTTGAAACGGCAGCTAATTTTTGAGTTTGCAGTGCATATTCCTGCCTCAATTAACTCTTGAAATGGCAGCTAATTTTTCAAATGAGGGGCTGAATTTTTCCTTGCACCGAGCGCCCTTTGCAGAGCTCTGTCGGTGTCAAATCTCGTTATGAAAGGCACGAAAATTGTCAGACCTGACACTGCTCCCTTTGGCCTTCGAGACTCTCAGCTGTGGCCGAGTTTTATTTTGCAGCCGCCTCGGGAGCACAGAATCGAACGTAATGCTTCAGACATTTCCCTGGAAATGGTCGAGGAGAAAGGTTTTTATTCAGCTGAAAATTGAACTGCGCGCTTGAGCGAAGCATCGATCATACTCGGACAAGTGAATCTGAAGAAATAACATCGTTAAAAAAATTAATTCCGAAAATACTGCCGACGATTTCACGATATAGATACTTTCTTTTAATATTAAAAGTAAATTGTAAATGTGTCTTTATAAACAATATGCATAAAATAGATCTGCTATACTAAGCTCTCTCTCTTTTTGTTTTTTAAAAATGCTGTTTCACAGTAATCTCTTAGGTCTGCAAAGTTTTTTCCCTCGGAAGAAATAGTGCAATCTGAAGAACAAACATCGCGTCAGGGGTGGAGAACATCTCTGCTGGTCAATACAAGTCCTTGTAGATCTCCTGGAGCAGGGGGTGCAGGCTCATGTCCGTCTCGGTTTTCTTGATGACCTGCAGGAGCTGCACGTGCTCCGTGACGATCTGCCTGAGGTCCGTCATTTTCTGCAGCAGCTTCGCGAAGAGCTGCGACGACTCGGGGTGGTTCAGCTTCAGCTGCAGCTCCAGGGCCTGCAGGAGGTTGTCCTGGATGTCCTCGATGGGCTTCACGTTCAGCAACCCCGGGCGGTCTGGGGGAGAGAGGAGCTGTGAGTTTGGGGACAGAAAATCGAGCTCACGCATGAATTTCTGACCTGTTTCTCACCAAATTAAACTTTTGAGGTTGGGAGCAGGACATCGAGCTCATTCATGAAATTCTCATTTAAACTTTTGAGGTTGGGAGCAGCACATGGAGCTCGTGCATGAATTTCTGACCCATTTCTCACCAAATTATACCTTTGAGTTTGGGGAAAGCACATTGAGCTCACGCATGAATTTCTCACCAAATTAAACTTTTGAGTTTGGGGAAAGCACATTGAGCTCATTCATGAATTTCTGACCCATTTCTCACCAAATTAAACTTTTGAGTTTGGGAGCAGCACATCGAGCTTGTGCATGAATTTCCAACACATTTCTCAGCAAATTAAACGTTTGAGTTTGGGAGCAGCACATGGAGCTCGTGCACGAATTTCTGACAAATTTCTCACCAAATGAAACTTTTCAATTTAGGAGCAGCACATCGAGCTCCTGCATGAATTTCTGACCAAATTAAACCTTTGAGTTTGGGAGCAGCACATGGAGCTCGTGCATGAATTTCTGACAAATTTNTCCTCGATGGGCTTCACGTTCAGCAACCCCGGGCGGTCTGGGGGAGAGAGGAGCTGTGAGTTTGGGGACAGCAAATCGAGCTCACGCATCAATTTCTGACCCATTTCTCACCAAATGAAACTTTTGAGGTTGGGGAAAGCACATGGAACTCGTGCACGAATTTCTAACCCATTTCTCACCAAATTAAACTTCTGAGGTTGGGAGCGGCACATCGAGCTCCTGCATGAATTTCTCACCAAATTAAACTTTTGAGATTGGGGAAAGAACATGGAGCTTGTGCACGAATTTCTGACCCATTTCTCACCAAATTAAACTTTTGAGTTCGGGAGCAGCACATGGAGCTCGTGCATGAATTTCTGACCCACTTTTCACCAAATTAAACTTTTGAGTTCGGGAGCAGCACATGGAGCTCATGCATGAATTTCCAACATGCTTCTCAGCAAATTAAACTTTTCAGTTTAGTAGCAGCACATCAAGCTCATGCATGAATTTCTCAGCATGTTAAACGTTTGAGTTTGGGGAAAGCACATCGAGCTCACACATTAATTTCTGACCCATTTCTCACCAAATTAAATGTTTGAGTTTGGGGAAAGCACATGGAGCTCGTGCATGAATTTCTGCCCAAATTAAACCTTTGAGTTTGGGAGCAGCACATGGAGCTCGTGCATGAATTTCTGACCCATTTCTCACCAAATTAAACTTTTGAGGTTGGGAACGGCACATCGAGCTCGTGCACAAATTTCTGACACATTTCTCACCAAATTAAACTTTTGAGGTTGGGGAAAGCACATAGAGCTCCTGCATGAATTTCTGTCACATTTCTCAGCAAATTAAACCTTGACAGATGGCATTTCCTGGGAACTCTCTGCCAAGCAGATCCTTTGTGAGGTTTCACCGGGATTTGCTCAAAGGGGTTTTAGGACCAGCCTTGCAAACAGTTCAAGGGGTGCAGATCCACAATCAAGTTTAGGCTCTGCCGCAGTGGATTTTCCACAATAAACCAGGAATGAGTGTGGGAATAAAGAGTGAGATTTGGGGGATGAACAATCTGTACCAGGTAATTCACTTCTGGAAAATCAATGTATAATCTGATAGATCTGCACGTCGTTGCTACCACTAAAAATGTTCCCAGCTAAGGTGGATGGGAACCCATCACAATTTAAAAATTAAAAAAAATATCAAAATTTTTTTTTTAAAAAAAGCATAAACTCAATTTCAACAGTCACACCAACCTGGGAGATTTAAAAACCTCACAGGCTCAGCTTCTCCTGCAGCAAGAAGCAAAATTTCTCTGGTTTAACCATTCTGAGCCTCGTCACAGCAGCTGCTCTCTGAGTTCTGCCTGTCCCAAAACGTCCTTCAGTGGCTGCAATTCCTCGCAGAATTTGCAACTTTTGGTTTCTAGCTCGAGGTCATCAATTATTTGATTCCCCAGCACTGAAATTAATGAAAGTTTGATGCCTGAGCAATGAAAGCTGCTCAGCTTCGTTAAACCCTCACGTATGACAGCGACCTCTGTGAATTTTTTACTGCTAAAATGCTCAGTACTGGGTAACACATCCCAAATATCACGAAAAGAGTCAATAATTTAAATAAACATTTGCTGTGTAGCCATGAAATTAATTGATCAATGAAAAGCAGTGCCCTGAATCACTTCCCCGAGGCAATAATTCCGTTTCAGCAAGGACAAGAGGCCGATCTCTATTAAAAACTGCAAAAATAAGCTGTTATTTCCTGTGATCTCGGTAACCTCTCATGCAGTTCCACCAGCTCAGCTCCACTCGTGCTGGCAAGAAAAGGCTGAGAGAAAACAAAGCTCTTCATAAACACATCGGGGTTTTACTTGGAAAACAAAGCTCTTTATAAATACATCAGGGGGAAAAAAAAAACTTTACTTCATGGGGAAAAAAATCCCCCAAAGCTGCAGCGTAAACGAAAAGGCAAAGCTGGCAGGAAAACAAATGAGTTCACAGCGACCAAGGTCACTGAGCAGGAAAGGATCCTTGATTCTTCCAGAGGTGAGGTTCGGGCAGAGGTTTTCAGAGGAAGGAATAAAGGGAATTTTGAAGATGAATATTTGTTTGCCAACGTGCTTGTCCTGCAGCCGTCACTCATTGATCCCACTCCCCATAAAATCTGGGTCAGGAAAGCTGTGAGTGAATCTCTGCGAGCAGAAAATCGCCTCCAAGCCAAAGTTTCCTATTTATTCATTCCCTCGGGCAATATTTTCGAGCAATTTTTTGAAGACACGTCCAGAATTTTTGATAAATGTCAGATATTTATTTTTTTAATTAGCTGAATGCATCATGTGTGCTGCAGAATCGAGTTTTTCTGCGAATTCCCCAGATTTCAGCCCTTCAAAAAGAAATAATTTGGAGTTTTGGTAACTTTAAATTTTCCTCGTGTGCTGGAGATAAACTCTGAGCTGGCTGGGCACGACAGAGAAAATCAGAGATCACAAAGACCTTGCTGGCCCTGATTTCCTCTGCGATTCCTCCCCAGCTGCCCCCTGCTCCTCTGCGGTTGGAGTTTTAGGGGTGTGAGTTTTTCAGGAGCGAATCCCAGCTCAGATTTTGTACTCCCAGTGCAGCTTTAGAGCCCAGGGGGAAACTCCACCGGGTCTGGAATTTATCAGCATTTGGGTACCCGAGGTCAAGAGACATTCAGCGCCTAAAATCCTGAAATCCCTTTAAAAACCCCAAACCGATGGGTTCCCAACGGCCCAGCGGAACGAGAGGCAGAAAAGATGACTCTGACAAAACCTAGGAGATGTTATTTTTAAATAAACCGGTCCAAGAGGAAGGCAAATTCCCACTGAAGGCAGGAGGGATTTTTCATGAATGAGAACTCCGGGATACGGGCAGCGCTTTTCGGGTGTTGACAGTTTGCTGCGATTTCCCAGTAAAAACCTCTTAGAGAGGAAAACGCTGTTTCTGTTCCAAGAAACTTATCTAAACCAGGAAAAAAAAATAGGAAAGACGAGGCAAAAGCTTAAACGTGCAGCTATTATGGTCTGTTTCAAGCTGCTAAAATGGTTTTAAATGAAAATGCTGCAGAGGAAATTGGTTTTGTACGGAAAGGTGAATTTTGTGCAGTGAGGAGCTGCCTTGAAGGGAAAAGGACAAGGAATGATGAACAGAGAGTTTGGGGACCATTCCAGCAGGGAATGGGAACAGGAACGGGAA
>VYZT01021305.1:0-34224 GCA_013400735.1 Pomatostomus ruficeps
AAAAAAAAGAATAAAAAGAAAGTCTTAGAATTTTGGAAAGCTTTGATAGCAACTACCTCACCAGCACATACCTAGAAAGAATGCAGCTGTATCAGCAAGATTGTGCATTCAGTGGGGAAACAGTGACATCTTTTCAGACAAAGGGAAGGTCTCTGGTTCTTTCACACCTTTATTAGAACCCTTTTACTGTCACAGCCCATGTGTGCCAATCACAGCCATGCATTTGGGCTATGAACTCCTGAGAGCAAAACCTTCTTGTGTAGTCAAACAGGCCTGCTAGACAGGAGCTCTGGATTTTCCTTTCCTTTGCTTTCATATCAGAGCTTTCAGAGAGGAAAAGCTTCTTTGCAGAGGTAAATTCAGGGTCTTGATCAGCGAGTGTTGTTTTTCTAATTCCTTCTTACACAAAACCTTCTTACCCAGAATTAGCAAAGTTTTCAGCCTGAGTTACCATATTTCTACCCTCAGAGGGTGGTTGAGCACTGGAACAGGCTCTCCAGGGAAATGGCCACAGCCCCGAGGCTGACAGCACTCAAGGAGCATTTGGACAACACTGTCAGGCACATGTTGGAGCTTTGTAGGACCAGGAGTTGGACCCACTGATCCTTGTGGGTCCCTTCCAAATCAGGATGTTCTATGATTCTCTAACTGGCTAAGCCCCAGGTACTATTTGCTTTCAGACAGGTAACTGCCCCATATCACCATGGAGTTATTCTCACCAAAGGATGCCACTTATTTAGTTCCCACAATTCCTCCCACCTATGCTGAAGTACAAGCAAGTTCTTACCCCCTTCACTGGGGAGGGAAATTCACTATGGGAAAGTTACCTTCCCAGAAAGCTTAGCCATATGCACACATTTAAGAGCGGTACCCAGTGATCTGAAAGCGTCCATTCTCATCAAAGCCAAATTAACCCAGCCATAATCATCCAAATTTGCAGTTAAAGCTAGTTCCAATTTCTCCCAAGGATTAAAAAGGTGAAAATGACTGGAAATTAACCAGTAACAGGATGTGGCTTGGCACAGTGAGGTGATGCAGCTTCGCACCACCATGTTGGTGTGACACAGTAACCATGGAAAAATGTGACTGAAGTCTTCAAATCTGTTTAATTTGGAGGTAACTAATCTAGGGCTATTTTGGTAAGTCATTTTTCAGTTCAGTGGCAAAACAACAACAACAAAAAAAGCCCCAAAAAAACAACAAAAAAGATTCTGAACTGAGACAAAACTAAAATTTTTGGTTTATCTCCCCCAAAGGAAATACTGAAAGAGTCTGTCAGCTACATATCAACATTAGTCTGAGAGAAAATATTTCATCCATGTAAGAAAGGCAGAGAAAATGAATGAGTGAATTCAGAGGACTGGAGAAGTTAGTGATAATAGTTTTGTTTTCCTCCAAAATTCAATGCACTAATTCATAACATAGGAAAGTGGCAACATAGGACAGTGATTCATAACATAGGAAACTTCTAGTTGAGAGGAAAGAAATCCAAATCCCTCAGCTCTGAGGTGAGGGCCTGTCAGGACATAAGAGTACTCCAAAGTGCTCTCTTGTTGGCACTGCTAATGTGTATAAAAATTGTAAGTGTTCAGCGAGACAGAGAGATGGGAAGAGAATTCATACTCATTCAGTGATAGGATGTATAGATTTGAGCTCCTGTTTGTTTATACAGAATAAAACCTTAATTCTTTCCCATATCTTTTCCCTACCCTCATTGCTTCAGAAGCTGTGGTTTGGACACCCTCCCTGGAAAGTTAAAGATGCATGCTCAGAGCTCATTAAGGGGAAGAAGGAAAACTGTGTCCCTGCGTATTGGCACGTATCTTAAACTAGTAAGTAAAATGGAGAAAACTCTGCCAGGTTTGTTGATGTGGCATGGAAAAGTAAGAAGTTCATTTATTAACCTCTCAAAAAGTTTTACTCAGTTCTCAACTGTGAGGCTGTAAAAGTGAGGAATGGCATTTCACCCACCAGTCTCATGCTCAGATTCGATTGAAACAAAGAACCTATATTGACTGGAATAAATAAAATCAAACTTTAACCATGGAAAAAATTAGTTTCCTAAATCTGGCTCACAAAATTTTTTTCTTGACAAGAAAATCACATCTATCTAATATATAGGTCTAAATTGCCATTAAAGGACAGTATAAAAGCTATCAAGCAACTAATTACAACTAGATACGATTTTGGTTTTCCTCTCTTCAGTGTAGAGTCCCCATGGTTTCTTTATTACCTTACATTTAAAGTTGTCCCAAGCCATTTCTCAGAAGAGGTTTCCAACATCCATATCCTTCCAATATAGCAGCACTAGAGCTATAATGCAATTCAAACCTCTCCTCTTCAGCTACTTACCTGGTTGATTTTTTACACTATATAGCATCCCAATCTCCACAGATAAAAATATTTAATTGCATGCAATATTGTAGTCCTTCATGTAGCAGCTTGGGCAGGAAAGGGGGTCCTCCATTTGTGAAAGCAGATGTTCACCTCTTACCTTTATTCACCACATTGCACTGTTTGTTGCTCAGGATTACAGATTAATTACTGGAAAATTGCTCTCCTTTGCCAGCAAAAGTCTCCCAAGGCCCATGACTGGAAACAGTTCTGACCATAGGCCATAATATTTCAAACATGAACTCCCATGATAAACTGCAGGCAAGTGATCCTCTTACCTCCTCTTTTAGCCACTCATTCTCCTCAATCTCTCTGCGACAGTTTTTGTCTAAGTATCCCACAGCATTCTGAGAAAACACAATTTAAGATCATCTCATCTGAGAGTAGAACTTTGACAGTCCTGCATACTATAAAGGCAAACCTTCTGCTCTTTAGCAGAAAATAATTAAGAAGCATCCACACAACAGACTGTAGCATCCCCTGAGGGATTACAAGGGGATTTAGTTCACAAGGCCAGATGTTTCTCCTCCATCATCCTGCCTAGAGGAGATTATATGTCAAGCAATTTACCAATATTTTTTTATTTCCCATATTAAAATAGGACATTTCCCTTTTTTGTCTAACAAATTCTTCTATGTTCCCAGTACTGCTCAAATCTTACTGCTTTCAGAAAATCAAACCTTCAGCTATTAAGAACCCCAAGTAAAATCCCAAATGAGGCAGTAGTGATCTACAAGTGACCTAAACATGTAGAGGTCTGTGCTAATGAGCCAAGGCTACAATTTAATTATTGATGTCAGTAAAGTGAAAAGGCAGAACTGGGAGAGAAGATGCCCCTGTAGATCACCGTAAACACAGTCCTTTGGATTATGTTCTCACATGACTGGAAACTCCAGCACTGGAGTCAGAGAATTTAAACATCTAATGGGCCTAGTGATTTGTACTGAAGTATGCTTTGCATTTTGTGAAAGTAAGAAGTTGTCACTGGAACTATTTGTAAATCATATTTTCAAATCAGAGCTGGCAGAGATGACAAAAAAATAGTGTATCAATAAACCTTCATTATCCTGAGACTGCATTATTGTGGCATTCTAAAAATGTTGTACTTTACAAGTACAGTGAAACCTTTTTTTTCCAAAATAATGTATATTTTCATGCAATCTCTTTGTATGTTACTGTTTTTGGAAGTCTGTGAAAATGTCAAAATCAAGGCCACAGCAAAAGCAACATGTTCAAAGCCTTGTCAGTGCATGGTGCCCCAGTTTCCCATGCCTTGTTTGTAAAATACCCATTTTATAAACAATGGATTTAATAACAATGGGTAACAATCTACCTGTTGTTATTCTGATGGAAAAAAGGTACATGCATGTATAGCAATAATAAATTCCATGTGTACCAAGATTTACAACTTATTTTACTCTCAACTTATTAGAAAAATTCAAAGTCTTAATATGAGTTAAAATAATTAATAATGCAGAGTACATGTATCCCAACTATAATGCAACGGAGTAGAAAGAATACCTTAAGGGCCTCTTCACTGAGTAACTTCATGTGCCTGTCAAACAGTTTCTGATTTTCTTCTCTCACTACCTTCAAAGCTTCTCTATAATATTCTTCAAAACAAAAAAACAGGGAAATCAGAAATCATTATTTGATTATTTGATTTGAAATCATTATTCCTGTTAACAGATAAATAACTGGCACATTATTATTAAACTGGAACTTATCAGTGAGTGTCACATGCATAGATGCTCCATAGAAAAGGATTCAAATATCCTTCTCCACAGAAATTGTCCTCCTAAACCCAAAGAACAGTAGTGTTAACTACAAAACTAGAAATTGGAAGTGGCTTTCACATTTCTGTTGACAACTGCAACAGTTGAGCAATTCACTGCTAACTGAGCAGTGAACTAAGCAATTCTCTGCTAAAATATTGGCATTTAACATTAAATTTTGTCTCTATCAATAGCAGAGCTCCCGGAGCCATGTGAGAGGTTTGCTTAGAAAATTTATTTTTTAGATATAGAAGCATATTGGATCACCTTATCCATGTGACATTTTTTCAGATAGTTATTATAAAAAGCATAATAAATTTTCTGATTTATCTAAGTCTCTAAGGTTCTAATTTGACAACAGGACAAAATGGAGAATGTGGCAATTGCCACAACAATTTGCTTCTATCATTACTTGTGGTCATTATTTAGAAAGTGTGTCTTACATTGAACTGAATAGATTTGGCTTCATGTTCTAGTCACTTGCTATTTAATTATTTCATCCTTCCCTTTAGCTCTTTTTTTGCTTTTCTAAATAGCCCGTTTCTGCTGGATATTTCCTCCTTTTGAAGGAACAAATGGGATTGTAGCAATTTTATTTGAAGGAAGGCACTGCATACTTGTTCCAAAGGCTTGAAATTCAGTCTTCCTCTGCACTTGTGTTGCAGACAGCCTATTTCTGATCTGGCTGCAAATGAATATCTGCTCATGGATGCACTGTGAAGTCAAAGGCAGTCAAATATGAAAGGTGTATTAGTTGTGCATTAGTTCTTAATTTAACACTGTGGAATCTGGACTCTGCCATCTAGACTTGGCAAAATGAAAAGGAAGTTCTTCCATACTAAAATTAATACAGTGTTTCATATTTTCAGACAGCTAAATAACCTGAGTTGTACTGGGGAGTGAAAAAAGCAGAAACTGTATGTCTGAGAAGTTCCTAAAGAGGCTCTCTCCCCTAATCCTCTCACTGCAACACTCTTTTCCCCACACATCACCTAAATGTGTGGCTCTCTTTTGCTTCCACTCCTCTCCAGCTGTTTTGTTTAAAATGTCACCACCAGACAACAGGAACCATGCCAGTGTCAAGCTCTTCAGTGGCACACACAGAGACAGAAACCTGTTCACCTATGCTTATTCTCTAAGCCTGTTACACATGCAAGGTGTGTAACAAGCCCCATTTGTTGCTGCCTTGCTCCGAAAGCTCGTTAGATTTCTTCTGGAAGGCTGTACTCTCAGACAATTTCTAGGTTCAGTTTTAGGGAGTTAAGCAAAATAGTATGCTAAACATCCAGTACTGGCAGCATCATTTTGCAGTACGTTATATAGGCTACTTATATATGCATCACTGTAACTTGTCTTTCAGTAAATACACTTCTGTTGGACCACAAATTTTAGACTCTGTACCCTTTGATATACAGGAGGTCAGACTGCATGTCCCTACTGGCATTCTATATAGAAGTCCATTCTCTTTTTCATTTCATATTTCAGCAGCTATATAGCAGGGTTTTGAATCAATTAAGAACATGGAATATGCATAATGAAAAAACAACCTCTCCTGAATACAGAGATGGATATCTGACAAGCTATCTGGAAACGTAGAAATCACAGGGCAGATCTTAATTGTGGTAAAATATGTTTTGAGAGACAAAAAGATAGCTGGCTGGCTCTTATCCACAGCAGTTGATGCCTGGTAATGGCTGGCACAGAATATACAGAGACCCTTAGAGCAGTGTCACTGCCTGTTACTACCAGCTGCTTGGCTGTGATCACGCATACTGAGAGGGACATAAAGAAAGAAAACCAGGACATCCTTCTCGTGTTGGAAGCATGGGTTATGTAACAGCAAAATATTTAAATAATTGTAAAATAATGCAGTAATAAAGGAATCTTTGTAAAGCACTCGGCACCACAATACATAAGCTCTCAGATTAATTCCACTGTTGTGACAGTGCTGAAGCAGTTCCCAGTCTGTGTCTATGTCTGTACCGGCAGTTTTGCAGGGCCTCACACTGTAACTGGGAGGAAAGGTCCAGACCACCGGCTAAAGAGCTCCCTCTAGTCCTGCATGTAAACCAGCGTGCTCCACAGAAAACACTGTTCCAAGAATGAGCTCATACCACTTTCCTGTCAAAGGAGTTTTCAATATGTGAAGTCCTTGTAGACAATGAGAAGTAACAGCAGAAGAGTCCACATTTTCAAGTATGACTGCTAAGGGAATCCTCTGTGTAGGTGACCTAAATATACGTAGACTTATTTTTACAAAACACTGCCATCCTTCACAGTAACATTTTTTAAAATGAGTTGCCTGTATTTTACAAGCAAACCATCAGAGGGCAAGCTTATGAATTTCTTTAAGTGTCATCATTTCTGTAAACTTTATCAATTTCTTTAATAAAGGAATTTATACAGAGAGAGAGAGAAAGAAAGGGAGTCCTTATATTTTTCAGGATTATGCAGCCCATTTTACGTGCACTTAGGAAAGTTAATGCAAATTACTAGAAAAGCTGATACACGTTACTAGAACTTGACCTACAATTAATTTTATCATTTAATTCCTACAAGCAATATGTAAAGATCCTGTAAGACTTGCATTATACCAGCTGTAGACTGACCTTCAGTTCTTTCAAGTTCATATTTGACTTCTGCAATGTCTTTTTCCAGACTGCTAATCTTCTCAGCATGTATTTTACTTCCGACATTTTTGTACTCCAACCAATAATCTCTCTCATGCTGCTTTTCTAAAATTCTTTGCTTAGTTTCTTCAATTTTGGAGCGCAGATCTATTAAAATAAGAACATCAAATACAACTTCATTACTGATTTCTTGAGCTGATAATTCTTACAACATCAAATTCTTTTAGAAAGGCTCTTTCACAGGGAATGGAGAAGGAAAGGGGATTCTTCCACACTACAATACATTACAACCTGATGGCTTACATAGTGTCAGGGGCCACCATCATTGCTGGAAACAGCTTGATCTTATTCTTCCAAGGAGAGACAACAGTTCTCACCAAAATGTTGTAACTAAGGACACATGTCTCCCACAGAGAATTGCAGGGATGGCAGCCGGAATTTTCAACAGCCAAAACTGGTCCTTTTTTGTGACATCAATAAGTTTATTTTTAATCTTCAGTGGAGCCAGTGCTTAGGGCTTTCATGAGTTTCAAAAAAGGGGAAGCCCCTGTACTTGCACAATACCACACATCACTTGAAAGAGACAGACTGACTTATAAGCCTTCCACAATCTCATACTGCATTGAGAGAGACCAGTTTTTGGGGAGGAAGAGTTTAATGCTTTTTGTGCAACAAGGAAGTTTGAATCTACTTAAATTGCAAAACAACAACAAGTACTCAATCCCAAGTGTGTAAACTGCAAACTACACTTCCCCAACTCACAACATACCTTGAAGAAGTTGTTCTTTGTCCTTCACAAACAGAAAAACTGCTTTCAGTGACTCTTCCACGTCATCCCTGGTTACGACCTCCTTCTCATCTCGTTTTTTCTCCTTTTCTTCTATTTGTCTTACTAAGCGCCTGAGAAGCACCTTCTGTTCTTCCTTCAGAACAACATTCTAAGAAAGAACAGAAGACACAGCTCATATTAAAATGTTTTCAAAGTGACAAAGGTAAATAAAAAAAGTAAAATCTGGCCTAGTGCCAGATGAAATGCAAGAACACCCAGCTGAACACCCACTCTTCATCTTCTGAAAGGTTAGAGCAGAAGGGAGAGTTTGCAAGGCTCAGATGTTTCCTCAGTAACTTCAAGACCACTGGAAGGAAATGAGAGACAAATGACAGCTGTGCTTGGTACAGCGCGCCAATAGTACTCCATTGCCTGGAACGGAAGCTGCTTGTGGGTAATTTAATAACAATATCTATATGTAGGAGCTATTTGCTTCATGTCAACATTCTTCATGAGAATGCACCATCTTCATACAGAAATATCATGAGACAAACAGGTCACTCACATATAACCACAGCAAAGAGTCTTGTCAGAGCTGATATTAGTTACACCTCCTTATTCTACAACTGTGATCACAACCCTTGGCCATGACCCTCTCTAGTGACACTCAGATTATTTGAAATTACTGATTGTGTATGTTTGTTCCCAAAGGATGCTATATAGGAGCAATCAGTAACAGTTACTAGGCAGCAGAGTGTCTCAAGCATTCCTACTTCTAGGATTAGCTCTAAACCACTCAGAAACATTAAGCAGGAAATAAAGAATGGAGCTGAAAGCACTCTCAAAACATGATTAAATTAAACAAATAACACTTCACTCGTGCCTTAAGTGCCCTGCTCAATCTGAAATATGAAGGAAACCTTGAGACACCATGAACTAGCAACAAATTGGGAGAATAACTAGAAAGATGGCTGGGGTAAATTTAGAGGAAATTGGGAAGCTATGTTCACATCCTAACAGAAGTTACAGTGGTACAGAGATTACAGGGTAAAATGCAGCTGTTACTCTCTGAATGGAATGCAGTTGGCATGCTCAAAACCTATTCCATGATGATTCCCTACAATCTGCAACCATAGGCCCTGCTGAGGGGGATGGAACAAAGGGTGGAGACACCATGGCCAGGCTGTGTAGAAATCCTTGCAGGGAGGGGAACTCAATGGTACTCTGTAGCTGACGAACTGCCCAGTGCCTGTCAGCTAGGGGAGAGAGGACAAGATGTATGACTAGAGTCACTCAAGCTCCATCTAAACAAAAAGAGATAGGAATGGGGACAAGTTTGGGAAAACTCCATCGTAACTGCTGGGACCAGTTGACAGACTGAACCTGTCCTGTCCCCCACAGGGACACCTATTGCGTAAGAAACACACTCTCTGGACACTGAATAATTTCACTGGGGATTAGAGCTTGCCTGTGCATTGCTTTGAATATGTTTTTGCAGTGAGAAACTATCACTGACAATCCTCAAACCTTAATCTGTTACAACTTTATATTAATAAAGAGCATTATTCTGTAAACAGTTGGTGTGATTCCTTCACGTGTGCTGGCCGTCAGTGACACACTCAAACAAAGTGGGGAGACCCACTGAGGGGTCTCCCTTATGTTGTCCCTGATCAAGTCAGCCACATCACCCTCTGATCCAGTGGTATAACCACAAGAGACCTAGGATCCAACAATAATAAGAAGAACTTTCAGATGCCTGCAGAAAGAAGAGCAAATGCCACTTCCAGTGATAGCTAAGCCACAAATGAAACACCATCCAGGCTTCAAGACTGAAAGGGGCACCACAGAAAGCTAAACAGATGGATACTTATAAAAGCAGGGCAAGCATCAACATGGGAAGGACAGAGAGACATGGTTTCAATGTTTCACTGCTATGAAGTGCAGGCTGCAACATGATCCAGAGTAAGGATTTTTGAGCAATTTCAATTAATTTCAATAGGTGACTATTATCTACTTTCAAAATTCACTGCTCACAGTTATCAGATGCCATATTACGGCTGTTTATAGACAGCTCATATGCACGGTTCTTTAAAGTGTCACTCAGGTGCAATCAGTAGTTACACAATTTTGTTCTAAAAATTACCCTGAACAATTCTTAATCCATGAGAAAGTGAGTCTTCATCAGGCAGTGCTAAAAATTGCAGCTAGTAAATAACATGATGGTCTTTCTTCTTTATTCAGTTTTTATTGTAACGAAGTTTAAAACAATAACTAGATCCTCACAGAAACCTGTGCAATTCCATTACCTCAGAAGTGATTCAAAGAAGGTCAGCAAATCTCAGCACTTGGTTAGTCCTCCTAATACTACTGACAAAAATGAAGCTTATACTATTCATTCTTCATACATTGAAATATTGAAGAATATTTGCAGGACTCATTAAAAAGCATATGTGAATGTACTGCAGGAAAGGTACCTATTGAAAGGGGGCTTGCTGTCCTGTGCTTGCTGCATAGAAAGATGCCAAAGAAGGACAACAAAGTTGGTAAAAAGACTAGAGCATAAGTCTGGTGTGGAGCAGCTGAGAATGTTTAGCCTGGAGAAAAGGAGGCTCAGGTGGCACCTTATCTCTCTCTACAACCACCTGGAAGGACTTTGTAGCCAGGTTGGTCTCTCCTCCCGGGGTGACAAGTAACAGGACAAAAGGAAAAAGCCTCAAATTGTGCCAGATTTAGATTGGGTATTAGGGAAAATTTCTTCACTGAAAGGGTGGTGAGGCATTGGAACAGGTTGCCCAGGAAAGTGGTGGAATCACTATCCCTGGAAGTGTTCAAAAGACATGTAGACGTGGCACTTGTGGACCTGGTTTAATGATGAACATAGTGGTGCTGGGTCAAACAGCTGGACTTGATGATCTTAGAAGTCTTTCCCATCTTTAAAAACTCTGTGATTCCATGAAATATGCAGGTGGTTATGAGGATCTCTTGTGCATTGAAAAGCACCTGCACTGACCTCACTTTACCTTACTGCTATGTCCTATTCTGTAATGTTCTACTCCTGCAGCTTCTTTTTAGCATGTTATATTTAGGACTTTTATGCTATGTGTCTTATTTAATTCAGATAACACTTTAAGCACATAAAGTGACTCACTATCTCTAGTTTCATTGACTGTAACAAATTCACGGCAATAACTAGTTTTAGTGTATGTAGTATTAGAGTGGAAAGAATAAAATTGAATCTGTGAGTAAGAATATCACAAATAAAATCTGTTGGGAGAAGGATGCATAGTCACTTACTTTTTTAAGACTTTCTTTGATCATTTCTTCCAATCCTTTCAGATGAAACAAAACCCGTTCAATTGCTGCTTCTTTTGCTGCAATGCTATGAAGAGGGAGTAAAGAAAGAGACATTCTTACAAAAAACATAAGAGAAAGGAATGCTACTTAAGGTACATTAGATGTAAATACTACCAAAATGTTTATTTTCATATCATATTGCTTGACTCATTTGGGTAGATACCACTGTCTGCTTACTGCACATAAAGAAATCATTTCCCATCTACATCTGGGCCTGTATGTTAGTTTGGATTTCAAACCCCTACAGAGCAGCAGATTCCCTGGTTATCCTGTTCCTGTGGAGCCTCTCGAGAGGCTGGAGCTCGTTTGTTCTTTCTGCATGTGGTTTAGCTGACCTATGACACAGGTCAATCTCAGGACAAGATAATTTGTGCTCCAAAAAATATTACTCATCACTAGTTATAGAGAAAGCCTAGGCAACTCACTCAGACATAAGTCAGATGAATCCCAAAGAGAATTCCATGGGATTCAGTTCTTCTGATAATGTGGTTTGTCAAGATTCATAAACTACATTTGTACATCAAGAACTTGTTAACCTTTAAGAAGCACTAAGGGAGTAGAGACTCCAGCCTAAGTAATATGTTCTGTTTGTATATTTTTCTCAAAGAACCACCTCACTGATTTCATATTTTCATAGACTACTTGTCATTCTCTTTGCCACAGCTGTAAAAGAAACATTTCTGTCTGGTGTTCTCTCTTCTAGAATGAGAAACACTAGGCTGCAAATGGTGTCTATTTGCAAAATTCTCTGTAATCTGCACCTCTGTTCCCAGAATTCTTTCATCATATGGCACAATAGAGGCAGTTATTACAATTATCCCAATGTCATTCGTTCTTTCTTGTTCCTTCAGTTTTTAGTTTGAAGGGTTGGGGTGCTTTTTATGTGGTTTTGGGATTTTTTTTTTCCTTTACCTATTGCATTAAGCAATTTTAAAAGAAGATAATTTTTTCCTGGGTAATTTGCTAAGTTTGGATCACTGAATCATGCAAATTGCAGGTTACTAAATTTGCATCTGGTGTCAGTGTGCTCCAAGGTATTCTTCAGGTTTTCTATTAAGTACAAGTTAGAGAGAGACTAGAGCAGAGATATGGGGTTATAGTGGTCATGGCTACAGCAAAAGTACATCCTAAGATTGTTGTTCCTAACAAATGCTGAAACAGAGAACGTTAATGAAAATGCAAAATAACAAACTCCATATGAACAGCAACCATTCTTCAATGTATGGAATAAAAACTAGGAATGTAAGTGTAATAAATACTGCACACTTGATAAATCCTAAAGTGGAATGCGACAGATGTTCACTTGTATGATTATCCACCTTTGGAGGTGAAGAGAAGGAAAGGGAGAGCAAGGGGGGAAGAGAAGAGAGAGGGGAAAAGATAAAACCAGCAAGAATAATATTTTTCTTCCCTTTTTCCGTTACTGTTGCTGTAGAAACTACATATTCCATGTCAGTGCAGCACCTATTTCAGTGGAAGACTCTCCAGACAAATGAGTCATTTGTTTGGATATTTGCTTATGCCTAACAACAATTTTATCAGAAAGGGGTAGTTTTTTTATCAGCCCAGTAAAACAGTTTCCTTATTCCTTCACAGAATAGATGAGTTAGTTTTTGACTTTTCAGATGGTATTTTTTTGTGATATGATTCAGCTAAATGTAGGCTATTTCACTACGGAAAATTGTACTCTCTTCTCTGTAAATGAAACAGAAAACCCCACATAAACCCTGTGAACACATATAGTCACTACAACTATACGCATGTACTCTTCAGTTGGCTTACTCCACTGTTCATTTCCCCACCAAAGCACTACTCCTTGCTATCTAAATGCTGATAATTGTTGGATATTGGGTGTTCCTGAGGTATTTTCATTTCAATTTCTGTCTCTCAGATAAAAGTCCTGAAGCTTACTTTTTCTCCTTTTAATCATCTACTGAGACTGGAGATCAGATAAATCAGACTAGTTTGTAACTGTTTCAGATATTTCCCCCCTCACCTCTTGTTTTTCTCTACTTGATTTTAAGAGACCTTTAATTTATGCATCTCTTACTTTCAAAATAAAACACTTTGTGCTCTGCTCTCAGCTGCACCAAGGAAGACAGCAAACTGTAGGTCTTGAGGTTCTGGCTAGTGACAACAAACCTCCGCGAACACCAAGGAATCCTAAAAAATACAGTCAAATGTGATCTTGCAACCTCAGCATATGCTGATCAAAGCTTGCTATTAACAGAAAAAATGTCAGGGTTTTTTGGTTCTAAAAATTTTTTTCCCAAGTTATAGCCTAATGGCATAAAATTCCTGACCCATTTAAATGCTTTCTTATAGCTACAGTTTAAAAAGTGTACCTTTCTGAAACAGCCTCAAAACCCCAAAACAATCAGCTCAGCCTCTAAATTGGATAGGTTGTCTTTGTCATCTGCTTCCTTCATTCACATATTCTACATGAGTGAAAAATTAAAATATATTAAACCTACTGATATTCTAGTAAGGCTTCTGGTAAATCTGACTCAGGTTCTTGAACTTGCTCTTCTGGTTTCTTCTTTTTCTTATTCTCCTCCATTTTTTTTTATTTTCTTTATACTTGTGCTAGAAGTGAAGGAAAAAAAATAGATGAATATTCACAAAACATTGTATGTTCACTGGCCTGTGTCAGTTGTGGCAAGCTTGTAAGAGTTCTGAAATAAACAAAACAAGTTGGGTTTTTGACAGTAATAATCCTGCCCAGGGTAGCACTCAGGCCCATGTTTATATACACATGTATATATGCATTGTATATATATATGTATAATGTATACCTGAGTAGACACAGTGGTCTCTACCACCAGTTACTTATTGCATCCCTTGCTGCAGGCTGTCTTTTACATTCTTGCAAGTCAAACCAGTGCTTGTTCCTTTTCCAGTCCTTTGTTTCTTTATCAGGCTTGTTTTATCAAGTCCACTTGTTCACATGCCTCTCTTTCCCTCTCCTGTTCTCCTAGCACTATGAATATCTCCCTTTCACTGCAACTCTGATACCAGTTTTCATTGTCAGAGCTGGAACAAAAGCACTTTCTGAAGGGATATGCATGTCAGCAGTATTCCCTGGGCATGCTGTCACAACTACCAACCTCAGGATTTGATTGCCAATGAATAAGTCTGCAATGGAACTGGTAGCATGTATTATACAAAAAAAAAAATGTCACAAGAAAGGGCACTTATCAAGAGTCCTCGCTTTTAGCAGTCACATAATCAAATGCCTAAACCAGAATAGTTTATATAATATAGGATGTTTTATTACTGAATGAGTAGAAACATTGTATATAACCTGTTTCCATATTAAACTGCTTGTCTGAATTTAAGTTCTGAATTTTACAATAAAGCTGAAATTGATAAAAACTTGTTCTGTGACTAAACACCACAGGCTGGATACTTTTTCCTATTAAAATAAGCACAAGTAAACAAGGGGGGAAAGATCAGTAAAAAGCCACATAAGCAAGCCTGTAAAATCAAGGGAATTAAGTTAAACCAACAATTGACAGATGCACTGTAATCCATACGTTGTCCTGTGCCTTCTCACCACACTCACCATACCCTGAAGCAAGGCAGTGTCAGCTTTCTGTATACAAAACAACTTTCTATCCTATTTCACATACAACTTTTGCAGCTTCCAATTCAATATGATATTTTTTCATTTGAAACTTTCATATTGAAACTTTCAAAAATCCTAAAGGCATGGCTGTTGTAAGACTGAGATTTAAAAAACCCCAAACAAACAAGTGAATTAAGAGAAAAAATCTCACTGAGGCAGGGAAGTTAGGTACTTTGCTCCTCCAAGACCCCCTTGAAATTTCCAACCCAAACGCACAAGTGCAGGATTCACTTGTTAAGTGTAAAAAAGAATCCGTCATACTTCTTCAGTTCAGAATTAACTGGACTGGTATTGATTCCATTTCCTCTTGACCATTTATTTTACTGATTTTCTTCAGAAATGGATGATCACTAGAGCAATCCCTAAGGTTTTCTTTAAATTACTTCTGTCCTTTTCACTAAATGGATAATCAAATTCCCTGCTTAAAACTGGATATAGACCAAAAAATTTAAGCCGTAGTATTTTGAAAAGGCTTAGGGCCTTTTTTTTTTAAAACTCCTGGCCCAGGTTAGAGCCAGTGATATATTTATGAAATTCTTCCGAAGCAGAGAGGAACAAGAAAGCCTCCAAGCTGTACAAGGTGAAAAAACACATACTACAATTGCAGAACATTTGCAGAGGGAAAGATCTATTTCTTCTCCCAAACAAATAAAATTGTGAGGCTCTTGACTGACACCCATTATCACTACCAGCACTGTCTCAAGCCATAACTACACCGCCACTGCATCCTTACAAGAAGCAGGTGGCTTACTGACACTGCAACCCAACTGCTGTGACTTTCCAGACACTCTTTAGAGACCACCTGTAGGGCAGCTCATCCCTCTCATGAGCTCAATCATTATCATTAATGCCATCCAAACCAGCACTTGCACTCATAATTACCCCTGAATGTCAAGCAGCTGCACTACCAGAAGCCTTCACTCCCTCAGCCCCCAACAATTACAGACTCACAGAATACACTGAGTTGGAAAGGACCCAACAGGATCATTGAGTCCAACTTCTAGCCCTACGCAGGACACTCCAAGAATCACACCACGTGCCTGAGAGCACTGTCCAAACACATCTTGAACTCTGCCAGGCATGGTATTCTGACCACTTCCCTGGGGAGCCTGTTCCAGAGCCCAACCACCCTCTGGGTGAAGAAACTTTTCCTAACATCCAGCCTAAACCTCCCCTACACAGCTTCAGGCCATCCCCTCAGGTCCTGTCACTGGTTACTAGAGAGGGGATTGGTACTAGCCCCTCTGCTTCCCCGCATGAGGAAGGTGCAGGCTGCAATGAGGTCTCCCCTCAGTATCCTTTTCTCCAGGCTGAACAAACCAGGTGGCCTCAGCCGCTTCTCATATGGCTTCCCCTCAGGGCCATTCACCGTCCTCATGGCCCTCCTTTGGACACTCTCCAATAGCCTAATGTCTTTCTTGTGGTGCACAAAACTGCACACAATATCCGAGGCGAGGTCACCCCAGTGCAGAGCAGAGGGGGACAATCCCCTCCCTTGCCTGGCTGACGATGCTGTGCCTGATGAACCCCAGGACACACTTGGCCCTCCTGGCTGCCAGGGCACTGCTGACTCATGTTCAGCTTGCCATTGACCAGGACGCCCAGGTCCCTTTCCCCTGGCTGCTGTCCATCCTCTCGCTCCCTAACTCGGGGTTGGCCCGTCCCAGGTGCAGAATCCGGAAAATTGATTATCTCAGTCACATGGTGCAGTCACACTGTAACCCCTTCCCAATCTCCAAAGCAGGCTAACAAGTCCCTCTGCCCTCAATCCGTCCCTGGCTAACCCTTCCGTCATGTCCCTTGCACTATTCCCTCAAACCCCCTTCAGCACCGGACACTTCTGCAGATAAAGCTGGGCCACCCATCACCGAGGCCAGCGCCTCGCTGCCCGCAGGCACCCAATCCCGCCGGCACTGTCACCCTGTGCCTCAGCACCCCGCCACCGCCAGCAGCTCCCTGAGGCACTCCCCTGGCCCTGCCACCNCCATCGCGACGGGGCCGGGCCCCGCGGGGGCCGCCGGCGCCCTCTGCCCCGGGAAACCAGAAGTACAAAAAAACTCCAGCTTGTGGGACGGCCTGGGTTCCGCTCAAATGCGGTGCCAGGCTGAAATCCTGAAGTAAAGTTACAGCTCTCTTCCAGAAAGAGAGCGTGTCCCAGCCCCGTAGTGGGACAGTCCCACACCGATCTAGGTCACCCATGACCGCAGAGTTACTTTCTCGGGAACAAGCTCCCTCAGCCCAAGGCACTGCGACCGAGCCTTGGGTGGCTCCTGTACTGTACTAACAGCCGTACTCTGGCCTGTGACCCATTTGCTCCACACCAGTGCAAAAGGCCATGCCCAGCGATGGGGAGAGCGCTCAAGAAGGTGGAAGGGCGGGCTGGAGTCTGAACCTGAACTACTTCTGCTTCTCTCTTCCTGGCCCAGTGGACTGCAACAAATTTTGGATAGGCTCTGATTATTTCCTTCCTTCATAGGATATCAGTGCCCGAGCCACATAATCCTGAGCGCCATCCTCAACCACAGAAATAAATCATCAATCACTAAAGTGCGGTTGTCCACATTCTTGGGCAACACAGAACCATAGGCTTGCCTTGGAAGGGACCTTAAAGATGGCCTAGTTCCAACCCACTGCCATGGGTGGGGATGTCACCCACTAGTTCAGTTTGCTCATGACCCCCATCTATCCTGGCCTTGAAAACTTTCAGGGATGGGGCATTCTCAACCTCTCTGGACTCTCCTCCTTTAGTTTAAAACCATTCACTGATGTCCCATAACTATCTGCCTGTGCAAAAAAAGTCACTCTCCCTCTTTTTTATAAGCCCCCTCTAAGACTGGAGGGATATAATGAGGTCTCTGCATAGCCACCTTTTCTCCATGATGAACATTCACATTTACTTACTTTGTTCATCCTTGTGAGAATTTGTGTTGTCCTTTGACATGCCCTGTTTGACATAGTAGAGCAATCTCTGTAATTACAACATATTCGTTAAAGTAAGGACGAAATGCTTTTAGTTCTACAGGCAGAGATCTCCAGCTGTGCTGCATAAGAGAGTAGATTTAAAGATACCCTGGTCAGTGGCAGCAGGACTTAAATTTGTTTTGTTTGGTGGCAAAAGAGAAGGAAAATGATCAGGCCCTAATCATGCACCTTTGGTCTTTGAAGCCATTTCTTTCATTATCATCAAGCCAGTCTTTTTCTTACCACAGAGAGCACCATATAAAGTAATATAAATTGCCCACACTGTTTCCTATTTTGCACGTCTGGTATACATTTTCCTGTAATGTTTTAAAATAAATTCTAAATAATTCCTCATATATACACACACATACATATGAGGAGTAGAGAGCTATTCTCATCTCTCCTCAAAGGAAAAAACAAAGGTAGAAATGGAGTTTAACAGAAGACAGGACTGACAGTGCTTAGCAGGTGCAGGTCATGGGCAGATAAGGACACCAAACAGACCTCTTCACATGTGACTGACCCCTTTTATCCACTTATTCCTCTTTTTTCCCATGCTTACTCCTCTCCAAATCACCTTTCCAAACCTTTGGCTCATCCCCTGAGTATCCTGTAGTGAGTCTTGTGCTATCGGAAAATATTCTCCCCTTGCATTCCACATTGTGTCCCACACCCCTAGGCAGTGATCCCCCCCAGTCTGCAAGGTACTGGGGTTCTCCTGGGACAGCCCTGGGAGGGGCTGTGTCTGGGAGGGGGTCATCTGGGCTTCCCCACCTGCCCTCCTGCCTCTGTGCTCCTTCATGTGTGAAGAAATGGACCTTTGATGGGTTGAGAGCTCCTGTGGTGGACTTGGGAGCAGCCAGGCAGGATCTCAAGCTCCTCCACCCACCACCATTCCTCTGCCTTCCTTTGTGCATGTGGAAAACCTTTCATGACATAACCTAACAGTGTAGAAGATTTTAAAAGAGATAAAAAGTTACCTTGGGAGCCAGGAACCAACTGAAGGATGAAGAGCAAGGGATGATATGGTCAAAGTCACCTGGGAAGTATCACTACAGCCATTAAATGAACAACATCAGAGTTAGCTGTGATTCATGTTAGTTCTTCAGAGAGCAGCTGAGTGTCAAAGGCCTTTGAGTGACAGAAGGAAACTGGAGGAAGGAAAGCATTATTAGCTAGATTTGCTTCACTGGAAGTTACTGTCTCTTCAACTAATACCTGTAACTTTGTAACCACACCAAGGCACTCATTAATTTTTTCATTATTGGAAGAAGATGGGATTACTTCCTTAACTAGAGAGGTAGACTTCCTGAATGAGGGGGTGAAGGAAGAAAGGTGACCACATTCTGAATCTGATAGCAATACTACTACACAAAGACACCTGCAGACTTGGTTGGTTTGCATTTTTTTCCTGAAGATGCCATCATACTCTCTGTTGCAATGCAGTCAAAACCATGCTTGTATCTTTTGATTGTGCTGAGAACTTAACAACTCTGTGACTGTGTCTGGGGAACACAAAGAGGGGGGTGGGTAGAGTATAGCCTTCTATCACTAATTTTTGTTCTCTTGCTGCCACCTTGAGAGTGTTCAGGCTCAATTCACTTGAAAAACAGCCGTTCTGTGCTTACATTAAATGTGTATGTTCTTTGAATCTACTGCTGCACTGCAGAGTACCTGTGGGGACAGGCTGGATACCGGGTGCAGACTCTTTCCATCTGAAGTTACTGAGGAATGAGTTTGAGAGTCCTTCAGGTATTCCGTGTTCTGAGGGTCATTTAGATATTTCCAATTTCTTCTTTATTGTGAATGCTGAATTTATAAGATGGCAGCTGGTCTGAGCTGGGACAGTCCTTACACACATAATCCCACAGATTTCACCTGAATCCATTTCAAGAACACGTTGCTAAATTAAATGTGAGCAGGAGAGTGCACCTACATATTTTAACAAACACAGCACATACCACATACGCAGTTTCTCGGCAGTCACTTGTCACAGTGCTGGAGACCTCTGACACCTGGCATCAAGGAGTTGTTTTTTCCTAAGCTTGGATCCAAAGCCCTTGATTAAAGGGAGAATTATTTTGGGCAGTGGGAACACCAGACCCATCAGTTCCAAGTCCGTCCAGCAGGGGTCAAGCGCACTCACAGCTGCCCGCTGATACAGCGTGTCTGGTCCTGAAACACTGTTTTACTCCTACCTTCCTTCTTCGGGACTGCTGTGGGAGGGCAGAAAGAGGTGATTTACACTAGAGAAAAATATGGTCCGGCTACGAAGAGTGTCAAAAGGGCTTCTCATCAGTTCTAATTAAGTGATGTTGCTTGTTCTGTACTGAACAGGACTTTGTTTTGAATAGATACAGCTTAGTATGCTGCATAGGGATGAATAAACAGGATATGTAGATGAGAGGTGTTTGAATAAAAATTGAAGGAAGCAAGCGACTTTTAAGCTTTCACAAGGTCTCCAATTCACTCTGATCCTTGTGAGCTGAGTGTAAGCCTTATTAAAGTCTTAAGCCAGAATTTTACTGCATAGTGCATGAAAAGCATGCTCTAGTCCCTTATTTTTTCATCAGAAAGGAAGAGCCGCGTATCAAATGCATGAAATTGAAAAGACATGTTATTGGCCAAAACTTTGCACCAAGGCTCTGAACACTAAATTTTCTCTAAAAATTGTTTTACCATATTCAAGTTTGAGAAGGAAGTGAGATATAAGAATTTATTGTTAGCGGGAAGCCAGGGCTGATGGTATAGGATTTGGAGAGTGAATGGACTCAGACTGGGAACAGAGTGGGGATGTAATTTAAAGCAGAGCTAATGCAAGCGAGAGCCGAGCCAACGCTCCGGCCGGCAGACGTAGGCAGGTGACACAAGGGCTGCCCTCAGGGCACAGCAGCCCCACTCTCGGGCACGCCAGACGCTGAAATCCTCCGCCTGCCCCAAACCAGAATTAAATCAATTAGATCAAGCACCGTGAGAAGAACGTGAGTAAGGGGAAATACCAGCACACCAGCTCCCCGGGTGCCGGGGGCAGTGCTGTCACCCTGCTCGCAGAGGCACTCCGGCTTCAGAAATCGCCGTGGTGCCTGCCTGCTGAGGGGAAGGTCCTGCTGAAACACCCCATGAAATGATGGCATGTGTATTTTGTACCACTAGTTAAACAGAAAAGCACTTACAACGGCTTCCTGAACAAATATATGACTGAAACTTATTGCGGCCCGTATCTTTACTCAAACAGGGGCGTATGTTCACACTTCTCGGGTTGCCTATCACCAGGTAAAGTGCAATACTGATCACTGTCCCTCGAGGCACCTTGTCACGTCAAGCCGATACTCCCTGCGTGGACTTGGTGTGAAGCAGCCACCGTTCGCTGTGGAGCTGCTGCCTCAGAGCAGTGCCCGCTGACGGCCGCCCCGAAGCTCCCGCGGGCAGTGTCACGGCCCCGCCCGGGGGTGTCACAGGTGACACGAGCGGGGGCCGGGCCCGGGCGGGGGGAGCCGCCCCGCTCGGAGGGACGGGCGCCGGCATTGGCCCGGGGCGGCGGGACGGGCTCGGCCTCTCGCCGCGCCACCGCCTCCTCCCTGCCCTCAAACAAGCGAGGCGGAGACGCGGGGCAGCGGCTGCCCGCCGGGACAGGGGAGCCGGCACTGTCTCTGGCCGGAGGGAAGGAAGGGGGAGCCGCGCAGGGGACGGAAGGAGAGGTGAGGATGACCTAGAAAGGGCTTTGGGGGTGGGAGTGGGGGGCTCTTGTCAATGGAGTGACTCGGAGTCAGAAAGGGGCGTAGAAGCCACCCGCGCCCGCAGGGTTGGGACAGCGTGAGAGCGAGCCGGCTGGCCGCTGGGGAGTCCTGGCTGCCAGCCTTGGTCAGCCGAGCAGCTCCGCAGAGTTCGGCCGCGGTCGGCTGGCAGGGCCCGTTCACCTGAGGACGGGCAGCGCTCGCAGGTGTCTCGCCGCCCCGGCCCCGGCTGTGGAGGGCGCAGGGAAGCGGCGCTTGTCAGAGCCTTTCCTCAGAACGGCTCTCGAGAGCCCCGTGCCACGGGAGCCGAGCGCCGGGACATCCCCGCTGCAGCTGCCGCCGAGGGGAGCCCCTGCCCGGGGTGAGAGCTGTCAGAACTTCCCTGCACCGAGCTCCTGGAGCCTGCTGGAATGGGAGGACTCCCTTTATTTAAATAAGGTGCTTAGATCTCAGCTGAGAGATGTTAATGACCTTTGTGTAAATACTGAACACTTTTAATCTCAAAACACTGAATTGATTGCATCATCTACGTTGTCTTTGGAATGACTTGTAGGGTTGGATCTGGCCCTAAAGTCTAATGTACCCACTTGTATCTTTCCTGTGTGAGCAGAAAAATTTGCTTAGATGATTGCTGGGATGAAGGTCACTTAAATCTGGGGACAGATTGTTAAGTGACAAGTATTTTGAAACTTTCTGAAAGAGTGTAAGGGGAGGGGACTTAGAACATGTAGTGGTGGTGTGTCCTCTCACACTGATTCACAACACATGCTTGACAGGATGCCGTGAGAAAAAACTTGATTTTACTTGCTAAAAGAAGTGAACAAAATGTTTCATCAAAACATTTGTGTGTTTACACACAAAATGAAGCTCTCTGTGATGGAATGTTTAAAAGACTAATAAATCGAAGCACTTTATTAAACTTGTATACAGCAATAATGCAGCTTTCCAGTCATTAGTTCTTAATTACCATTAATTGTTATCATCACTTTCCCAAACAGTTCTTAACAATCACATATGTAAGTGGTAGTAAACCTGGAGTATACAATACCCTGGAGCTGGTACTCTATATTTAGCATTGATGACTACACTTCTTTGATGGTTTGTTTCAGTTGCAGGAGTCACAGTAAAGTGCTTGAGAGCTCCTTGGCAAGAGAAGCTGAAAACAAAGTGAGTATTTTTTGATTTTCATAAATTATCATCCTTCTTTTCTAATTGTTAATGTGTTGTGCACCTTGCTGCCTCCCTGGAAGAAATGGGGGTGATCTCATATTATTTGAGGGAATAAGTTACTGTAGTGTTGCTAGGCATCTTTCTTACTCGTTTTGCAGGATTATTCTGGTTCCATCAGACATATCTCCTCTTTGTTCTGCAATCTTTTTTTAGTTTCATCTGATAACTTTCCTGCCCACTTTACATTCTTGGTTCTTATCTTACAGATTTTACTATTTGCATGTGCTTTCCTGTGCACCATTTGGGCAAGTATACTGCAAGTATCTTTGCAGTTGTGCATTTTTTATGTACACTATGTTATTAAATACTACTAATACTGTTGCTGTGTTACAAAATGTTTACACACTGCTACCTATTACTGTACCTTAGTGTGTTTATGTCTAGGTTTAAGACAAGGAAATAATAAGCATCTTAGTCTGCTTCTCCCTTATGTGTGCAGCCATTTTCTGCTTTGGCTGTAAGGCACATTCTTGAATTTCTTGAAGCTGTCATTGGAGCTGTCTCTTGTTAAACAAATTTCCTTCCAGCATTTCTTGCATTCCAAAATAATGTATTATGAGTTCCACTGTCAGACTTTTAAAATTCAGTGAAATGGGTCTTCATGTTCTTGTTTTCCAATTCTGACAAAGACCAGAGTAAACAACATTTCCTTGCCCCCAAAAATGGATGCTAGAAAAGCAAATTTGCCATTTCTCTAAACAGCCAGTGCTCTAGAACACTGGATAGCACTCCAGGAGTGCTCTGTTTCTGCTGGATAGAGACCATGTGCAGATATTCTCTGGAGTAAACTCCTGTAATTCTGCAGGAGACACCAGATTCCCAGGTGGAAATACTGCTTCAGTTTAGTACATGGAGAAAACCTTTAATGCTTGCATCCAGTTGCATCTGGAAGAAAGCTTAACCAGGAAAGCTGTAGGATGAAGTTAAAGAAATTACATATTTTCTACTCTGTATTGTTTCCTGTGCTCATGACAGAAAGGGATGAAATAGACTTCAATCAAAAATCTAATAAGAAAACATTATTTGCAAGGAAATATAAAGTTAATTTATAGTCTTTCATAGGAAAAAAAAGTTTAATTTTTTTTTCTTTAGTTAAAAGTTATACTTCTGTCCTGTGGAAGCCACTCTTATTCAAGAGGGACTTGTTTTGAATCATAGTAAAGAATTTTTTCTCTGCACAGAAAGTGCTTTTCACCCAGAATAGTTGACTAATAGATGACTGCTAAAAGCAGTAGGTACCCTTGTGGTGCTTGAAGTTCATCACCTGTTGCATTTAAAGGCAGCTTATTTAGATTGATCAGAAGTGAATTTAAGGAAGTCCCTTAGTTTGGTCTTCCAATTCCAAAATGCCAAAATGTGTATGTCAAACCAGTGATGTTGCATTTGCTGTATTAGCAGTCTCCAGTTTTTTAACTTATTTGAGCATAATGTGAGTGACAGCTGATTTCAGCAGACTTATTCATGCTTCATTCTTGTGGTAGGGAGTCATTCCAATTCAACTGGGTACAGCAACTGGCTACGCTAGATACTTACTTCATGTTACAAGGTTTCCTTGCTATATGTAATTTGACTCTGCTTGTTGCACCAAGAGGGGCAAAGGGAGAAGATATAATGTATATGCGAGGAGGAGGAAAAGAATACTTCTCTCCCTTCTTTATTTTATAGCTCTTTTTATGGGTGATAATGCTAGACTATCTTTGACCTGAAACCCATTCAATATCCTGTGCCTATACATAATATTAATGAACAATTTGACAACTTGTTGCCCAGAGAGGCTGGGGACTCCCTATCCCCGAAGGTCTTCTAGGCCAGGATGGATGTGGCTCTGAGTAACCTGGATTACTGGGAAGGTGTCCCTGTCCATGGCAGGGGGGTTGGAACTAGATGGTCCTTTCCAAACCAAACCATGCTATGATTCAATGGTTCCATTTTTTTCCCTTTCATCTTGGTATGTTCCTTTTTCTCTGTATTATAAATCTTCTAAAAGTAAATTTTTGTATTTCTCTGTCCAAGGAAATTTGGTATTTCATCTCTTTTTAAATGTGTCTGAGTATAAATAAAAAGAACAGTAAGAAGAAAGGGAATAATTATCTGTGGAGTAATTAGCAGAACAATATCCTAGACTGACTGCCAAATGTTTTTGTTCTACAAAAGCATCAAACAATATTGGTAAATTCTGTATGAAATTTCCTGCCCAGTGTCTGATTTTGGCTGACTGATAAACTGACAGAGATTTAGCTCTGTACAGGTTGGTTGGACTACTGTTAGACTATGTTATCTCAGCCACGTAACTGGAGCTCCAGAACTAGATCCAGGTATTCAAGGACTCTTGGGTTAGAAATGGTTTCTACACCATTAGCTTGAAGATGTTAAGATCTGCCACCATTTTCTTCTTCTCTAATGAACTTAAACGGATAATGTGATTTAAAAATAGCATTATTAATAGAATATCTGCTATGAAAAATTAAGGGTGAGGTCCAATATCCCTCTGTAATTGCACTTGAAGCACTGTAAGTAAAAGGTGTGTATCTAAGTCCTAGGCAGAAATCTGTCAAACAAGCAGAAGTAGTGAGTCCTTAGATTTCTATTCCGGTCCTGCCCACATAACTTGTTTTTTTAATCCAGAGATAAGTTATGTTAGTGTAAATGTCATTAACTTTACCTTGCTTCATAGTGATTACATTACGTCTGTGGAGGTTAAGAGACTTGAATTAAAAATCAATACCCTTGGGTTACTCTCCTGTTCCATTTTGTCTATTAAAACTGGACTGCTCTACAGCCAGGAATGCAGGTCCGTCTGGATGAGGAGGGAAGCTAGGAGACACCTTATTTTTTTTATGGTGGCCTGGCTGAGAGAAAGTATACCTGGCTTCCTGTTTCTGCTTGCAAGGTTGTGACATCACTTTAATAGTCATTGTGTGAGGTTTAATCCTTGGTAGTTCAGCCCTAGGAAGGGTAAAGAGAGAACCATGCAAACCCTTCAGAGATTCTCGTGTATCTTGGTGAACAAGGGGATATGCATTTGAATATTCTTGGGTTAAGTGGTTGTGGGAGCTCTGGATTTGGCTGCTTCCTGGGTATGTCATTGTAGCTATTGGGCAAGTGAGCTAATACCTTGCATAGCTATGTTCTTAAAGAATGAGCCACTCCTGCAAGACTAAATACCTGTTCAGGGACAGGCCTGATACTCCAAAGCCCAGCCTCACAAGCTCCAAACTCCTGATTTAGCCACCCATGTATGAGAAACAATTTCTGTCACAATCTTTTGCTCCCTCTTTCCTATTTCTGTGCTATTCAGCAGCATTTGTAGGGCAAACCTTTTTCACACAATGCGATTTGACACCACACCTCATCCAGTGCAACTGAAGGCTGCTTCAGAAACTGTTCCCTGCTTCATGCTTCTCATGAGTAGCAGTTTGGTTTAGCTCTTGCCATGCCCTTTAATGCTTCTTCTACCATGGCACGCCTTGCTCTTCAGTGTCAGAGTGCTCTGCTTGCATCTGGCCATAAGTGTTCAGGGAAACTGGTACCAGTCAGGGAGAAGACAATTTGGCATGATACAGCCCAGCCCAGCAGTGCAAACAATCTCATGAGTGAAGTTTTCATGGCTGATAGACTTCCTGTTATGCTTGCAATTTAATATCAGTATTAAGGAGGACTAACGTTGCTGCTGACTGGTTTCAACTTAGCCAGAATGATCCCAATAGCAGACAGAATATTCATGTTATGGGGCTATCTGTTAAAATATTATGTTTGGGAAGACGAGTTATTTTCCTCTCAAAAGGGAGCTACAGTGAGCTTTTTAAAAGGTGTCTTAAAAAAAAGACAACAACAAAACAAGTAAACAAAACCCCAATAACGCTGAAATAAAAACTTCATTGCAAAGTTTAATTTTGGTGACTGAGAAGAGACCTGATTCTGACTAGTCTATGTGCAGACTGCATGCTACCTTTTTTTTAACCATTTTGAATTTTAACTTTTTTAAGCATTTTGATTCTTAACTTACCTGGAAACTTTGACATAGTGCTTTTTTTCACAACTCACTCTTTGGCTTACTTATTGTTTCTGTAACTGCAGGGCTCCTAAAAGAGTATTTCCTTTCCTCTAGAACCTGATTTGTGCAGGTAATTGTGTGAGGCCCTGTTTTCAGGTAGGTTTGGGCTTTAGTTATGGTAACAAGGACTTGATTAATTGATGTAAACTTTCTTAGTAGCTTTGAGATTACATAATTTATTAGGTAGGTAATTTTAACCTTCAAAACTTGCATGAGTGAGTGTCTAAGGTGAGTGGTTAGTCAGTCATCCTGTGAGAAAGGACAGCCAGAGGGCTTGTTCTGTTGGCTGGCTCTTTGTGCACAGTAGTAATCAATTAAATAGAGCTGTAGTTACAATAACAAGGCGGTAGGTGAAAAATAGGGGGGTTGCAGTGACAAATTAGGGTGATTCAGGTGAGTTACACATTCTTTTGATTCCCACAGGTGCTTACTTATACAGTTAATTGTCTGAGAATGATGGAGTGCCTTTTGCAGTGTTCTGTGTGAACCCAGATTTGTGTTGGGCTGCAGGCAAAGGTGCTCTGGGGAAGCTGAGATCGGTGGCCTCTGTCGGGGAAAGCAAAGATAACATAAAATGTTGCAGTCTTGATTAGGCCGTTTTATACTTAACATGTACCACAAAGCTGTATTTTGCACCCTCCTGCAGAGGTAATGTGCTACTACCAGTGACCTGAGCAGTTGGCTGTGATAGTGCTTTAGAGAAGATCCAAGTCATATATGAAAGGGGCAACCTGTTAACCCACAGGTTTCCAGTTTTACAAAAATAGTGGAGGAATATCAGTATATCAGTGGTAGTGGCTGTCCTTGTTCAACTTGCTCATCACTTCAACTCCGCTGAGGAGTAAGGGTGGGACTCAAAGTCACAGGGATGCAACAGATACTGACTAATGGATTTCTGTAATGAGATAAACATCACCTGAGAAGTCATGTGCATGGACTTTGAAATAAAACCTTGAACAGGTTTCTTCAGAAACTGTATGCTCCAGTCTTCTAGTTAGTGTTTAAGACTGAAACTGCTCTACAAACTGTCTTACCTTCAGCTCAATTTAGCATTAAGTATTTGAATGCAAATCCTTGTCTGCTCTTTGTAACATGGGTTTCTTCTCATCAGTGCTGCTAGCCCGTTAATAAGCCCTTTTTTTGGATTGTCTGCACTAGCAAAGAGTCAGAACTACACTGTGAAATGCAGCTCAATTCTTTGTTTTCACATAGGAAAGAATATCTCAACAAAGTGGAGGAAATGTATCACTTCCCAGTAGCCACTGATAGGAAATACTTGTTAATTGGTCACACTGTTTTACACACTTCCATTCTCCAATAGTACAATTCCCAGAATAGAATCCTAGCTAAAATGTAGCCAATGCTTGCTGGAGAGCAAGAAAGGAGAGTAGAGGTCAGATAGTTCCCCTGAAGTCTCCAATATCTAAACTTGTCAAGGTCTCCACCTTAGCCTTTTTGATAAGTTTTTGAGGGTTTTTTTAAGGAATTTCTGGCACGTAATAGATGTTTTTATTTGGCTTGCATCAGTGCAGTGCTCATTAGTCTAATCCAGGCAATGCTAATCCCAAACTTGAATACATATGATTTTTTGAAGAATAGGGCAATGGAAGAAAAGGAAAAGGGTTTGGCAGTTCCTGCTTACAGGAGAATGTCCTCTGTGGGACAGTACGAGTGAGAGAAATAGCAGATGCATTTTCCATTCTGCAGTAAAAGTTTGTGAGAAGGGAATGGAAGTTCTGTTGTTCCATTCTCACTGTTATCTTCCATGCTGAATTCAATGCTGTATGTTTTAGATGGCAAGTCTCCAGAAGAACAGGGTAAGCACTTCTTTCCTGTAAAACAAACGGAAGGTCATGGCTTCTTAACAAAACCTTCTTAAGAAATTAATCAGTTACTCGAGTTATGAGTTTCAGGGATGGTTGTTGCTGGGATCTTTTTTGGAAGGGAGAGGTGGGGCAAGGTTTTGGCTGTTTCTTGTGCAACTTCCTTGCTAGAATTTGATCTGTCTTGTGTGCATGTTGGGAAAACATTCGGAAATAGCTAGCCATTAAATGCAGAAATGTATCAGACGTGTAGGGTCAGGAGATACTTCCCACCAAGTAATTGGTTTGCTTCTGATCTCTGTAAAGGTTTTAGTACTTTGCTTAAATCTATTTTCAAACAAGATATAAAACCAATCCCTTAAACTGGGCCCTGTCTGAGTTTAATGCCAATGTTGACATGAAGAATGAGAAAGTGACAACGGGAGCTTGAGTCCTGTGAGCCTCACACTTCTGCTCTCCTAAGGGAGATGAGAACAATTGCTGCAAAAGTGACAGTGCTCTGCCTTCAGAGATCTAGAGGAATGAGTCACCTTCATTATTATATTTCAGGTCCATTATGCTGAGAAGATATCCTTTGTTTTGTAATTCTTGATGAAAAGAATTAGCTAGAAGAATGAAGTTCTTTCAATTGAACTGTTACTAATTCAAGCAATGTGCCTACTAGGATTAAACCACAGCCAAGTACAAATGGTACAGTGTGCAAGAAAATATAACTAGATTTGAAAATATGCTGATGTTAGTATCAATAACTTGTTGGAATTTCTGTAATTTTGAAGATTCTTCAAATTCTATTTTTTAATAGATTTATACTTATTGCAATGTGAAATAAATGGCATGGCATCTACAGTTAGTCTGACAACGGTCATGGGGAAAAGGAATGTTTAAGTGTGTTTTTCTGAGGCTTCTCTTTAATTTGAGCCTCTTTCTTGAGAGACCACATCCTGTGGTTGTGGTCTCTCAAGAAAGGCCCAATGGTTGTATACCATAACAGGTATAGAGATTGACACTCTCAGGCAGTGCTGCCAATATCCAAGCCCTGTGAAAGAAATGGCAAACTGCCATATGTGATTGGAGGGATTAGACCACAACCAAAGCAAATTATTCTTTTCTGTTCCAATATTAAGTTGTTATCTTTTATCCTGTTTCTGTTATTAACTCTTCTTCAGAATAAATTGCCTTTATAGTCTTCAAAGTGATGAAAGTCTTAATGTCTTACCAAATAAGAATAAAATTAAATCACAGGCAGAGTCATGTGGACCAGCAAATCAGATGTTCCTGGAGAAAATGAGAATTTTTCTGAAGTGCTTGTGTTACTTCAGCTGAACTTGTTCCTTTTTCAGCAGGTTGAACATCATTATATAAGGCTGTCACGGCAAGTATCTTGAGACTGCAACTACTTTACAGGTTAAAAACAACAAAGACCATTTTGATACTGTTGAGCAAGGGTAAGGTGTGAGCAAAGCTTGTGTGTAACTTTAGATTTTTTTCCCCATTGCGGCTGTTTGGATCAGTTATCTGGTCCTATTCTTACCCTTAACCATGTTGTAAGGAATACTGCACAGGAGAACAAATAGACTTATTGTTGCAACAAAATGAAGCATTGCTGTATTAATAAGGTGACACTGCAGCTGCTCTTAAAATAGATATTCCCCACTTCTGCAAAGGTCCTTGTTCTACCAACACTCTTCACAACTAGCTAGATAAGAACTTCCCTATCTCCCGCTGACTAAACATACATCTAAGCAAACACTGTTCTCTAAATTAATCTCTGGGACTGTTGGAAGTATGATATGCAGCGCATACTCTGCTATTATAATTTTGAAAATATTCTGATAACACCTCTAGTAAGAGCAGCTGGATTGGCTGCAGATACACATATCTTTCTGGGTGATCTTTGGCTTTTTGCCCCTTCAAGAATAAAAATGACAACAGGCCTTCTTGTGCTTGTTTTAAGTTCTTGTCCTGATCATTCCAGGCAACTGTTTCTAAAACTCCCATGAATGGTGACTTAAGTCCCTCTTCAAAGTTAATAGCTTTGCTTCCTCCACTGCTCAAACTGAAATCCATAATCCCCTGATCTTCTGAGCAAATATGTTCATGACCATTTGTGCTTGTGCCAACACTGGCATTTAGCTTAATTAGCTGTTCTGCCTTCATGGGATTTGCCTCATGTATTTACAGAAAAATTATCTCTAAGCCTAGGTTGGTGCTGAGTTACCTGTGACTGTACTGCTTAAATATCACTGGAGAATGAAATTTATTCAGGAGACTGATTTGTTTGTTGTTGCAAAGCTGTAGCCTGTGGGGCTCGTAGTCAGAGGTACCGTTAATGTGACCGTTACTGTCTAATGTGACTTCCCAGGGCCAAAGGGGCCAGGTCTCCAAGGCTTTGATTGCTCTTAGTATTCTTCTTGGCTTCCCTGCTTCAAAATCAAGGTTTATTTTTTCCTGAACATGAGTGTAGGCAAAACTTAGTTACTTCTGAGAATAAGTTCCTCTGCACATGCAAATTGTTGTATTGCATGATTGCATTTATCTGTCTTCCTCAGCTTCCTGTTGCCTTATGTGAGGACTTCCAACTCATCCTAGTTGCTAGTGCTGACATGTTGTAGCAGTGGAGAACTATAGTAAGAAAAATGTGCAGCTTTCAAACACATAAATCCAAACCCTCTTATTTTTAAGAGCCAGTAGGTTACTTGGAAGTGAATGAAGAGGTATACAGATAGCAGTCACTGATCAACCAGGCCTGCGGGGTAGTTGTTCAGCTGAAGGAGCTGACACAAAGAGCTGTGTGAAGCAGCCAGAAGTTTGGGATTGGCTGTCACCTTCTTCCTCTTGTTAGAAGGCATTGGCTGCAAGACAGCTTCTTTGGATTAAAGCTTTAGTAGCTAAGGCCTACTGTACAAGGAGCACTGGAAAAGTAGTTTTGCAATGTAAATTTAGGACATTATGAGGTTTCAGCATGCAAAAGGAAATCTTGTTGGTTTGAATGGAACAGCTGACTCTGGGGTTTTGCTGTTTGTTTTCTGACACTGTTGGTAAACTCAATGTCAGCCATGGCAAACTTCTCCAACGTTTTCCTTGCCTCCCTCAGGTATACACTGAATAAAAACTTGGAAACCTAAATTATTATTGTACTACATCTTAATGTAATATCTCATAGTGTTTGGAATACAGTATTCAAATTAACATTCCGCTTTTGTATTTGGGAGAAAGCAGTGTGTGGGGGTAAATGGAGCCCTCTGAGGGTTAATGAATTTATAGACAAAGTTGCCTTTCTTTCGTGGTTCCTTTTAGAAAACTATGAGTTCTGATGTAAAGCAATTGAGGCACACAGCTGCCTGAGATGTTCTGAGAAATTTTATAAGATAAAATTTTTGGATGAGTGCCTGGCTTAAACCACTTGGAAACCATGAACAGCTTAAGAGTGCATGTGAGGAAAACTATATTTTGAGTTGCCTTTCTGTTTCTTTTATTGTCAAAACATAGAAACTTTCATGCAAGAGTTGGATAAAACATAATTTCAGATTCCTGTTTATCACTGGAAGTCTTTACGAAACTGGATGATTTTTTTGTGTGGTTTTACCTGAATTTAAAGTCTAAGAAAAAAATAATGCCAAATATGCCATGACTCATAAATGTTAGTGTATAGCACATGAGAACCCTTCTTCAGAAGTCAGTCAATGTGGTATCAATTTCCATGATTTAATCAGTTTGATAAGGATCTTTCAGTCTTATTTGAAACTTAGGTCTTATATCAAAATAATTGAGGTTGGAGTGGTGTTAGTGTGTGAATTGAATGGGGGGAAGACATTTTTTTTCAATTCGCATTTTTAAATTAACCTTAGGTTTTATGACAGCTGCTATACCCTAAGCTAGCAGTTTTTACCATCTGTGTTTGGAATCAGTGCTGATAATCTTTTGCAGGAAAGCCAGCCTCGCAGTAACTTGTACCAACCAATCTCATGAGATTTGCCATGCACCACACACACAGAAAGAGTTTTTCTTGTTTATGAAGAACTGTGGAATCATGGGTGAAGAGCCTGTCAGGGTGGGTGTATCTTGGTATCTTGCCTCTGACTGAAAACAAAGTGGGGATGCAACTTTAGTTGAAGAAACTGCTCTGCAGAATGATGGTATCCAAGAAGTTTAGTAGCAGTGCTGCTTGCTGTGAGCTCTCACAGCCTGTTTGGATGTGCCCTTGCAAACTGTTGTTCAGCTGGGGAGGACTGAATTTCTGTTTCCACTGGTTTTATTGATTTGAGTACTGAGAGACATTAATGAAGCCTGCGGCTTGTTTTCTAAATGCTGTCAAAGTATTTCCTTTAGATTTTTAAATCAATATAATAAGACAGTCTAAAACACCTTCCCTCAGTCTTCTTTAAACATAAAAACCAAAGACCTGGTAAGATAATATTCCCTGCAACAGCTTTCTTGCAGACTTGACTGATGTTGGGCAAGAAACAAAGCAAACTCTTTGATCATTCCAATTCACAGCTCACCAGGGTTTGTAGTTGCAACATGAGCTCCTATGCCTGTTGGCTGTGCACTTGCCACTCAACCAGCATTCAGGGCTTTGGATTAGCAGTGTGGATGCTGCTTGCTGTGTCAGATGGTGTGGGAAGTTTGTATGTGACAGCAGAAACTAATATCCATACCTGTCCCTAAGCTGAAGGAGTACTGTTGTAAATACTCAACAAATTTAGGGTTGTTGGTAGCCCTATAGTAAACAGTTTTCACTTTTGCCTAATTATAAAACCACAATTTTCTAAATGCAAATGAAGTTACAGATGGTAGGTTGTTTGATGTGCTGTTGTATCAACTTCATGGAACAAAATCACGATGAGAATCACGGAGAAAAATATGGCAGCCAAACATAAACACATGCAGAAGGTGTTTGGGCATTGGAGCTCTTGTGGGCATAATCAGAAATGTGGCTGCAGATGCCTTCCAAATCTGTAAGAACTGCTGTTATTTTCAGAATTAAGTTTCCCTTTGAGTACTGCCAGAATCAATATCTTGTTTTAATGGCCTGGTTGAACTCCTGTGGCTGGGGAGCAAACGCAAGGACTCATTGCATGATTGCAGCGCTCCTTAGATTGATATGAGGTCAGCATCCTGTCAGCCACATCACAGTGTCAGTCTGCAAGGGCCACAGGAAGACACCCATAAGCCTAAAGGGCTGGGATGGAGCTGCCTAGTACACAGACATGTCCAGTGAAACATCTGCTTCTCTTCTGTCTCCTGCCAGGTTTGGCACTAGGCATGTGTCTGAGCATTAAATTCAGGCTATTTATTTCTTTTTTCTCGGGCTTTGACATCCATAACTCTCTAATCCTGAGACACTAAGATACGCTACCGCAGACACAACTGACTCCTCCCCATGCCGCCCTCTCTATTCCTTTGAGGGTTTCTTTGAAGGAGTTTTTGTCTTTGACAGTTGGAATTGTCTCTAAGTGGATAATCCTCTGAAACGTGGCCTAGAAAACAGAGACAAAACAGTATTTCAAATTATTGCATGTAAATGCAGTTTGGCTTGTATAAAGCAGTGAGGTTCATGTTACCACATGACTTGTAATTACACATACTCAATATGATTATGTAGAAATTATTTTACATTTAGCCCATATAGTCTGTAGGACAGCGATTTGGCCTTTTTCTTTTTTTTTTTCCTTTTACTTTAAATCATTGTGATAAGTGCTCTTATTCTGGGGGGCGGGGTGTGTGTGGCTATCTCCCCTTTCCTTCAAATTGTTCTGTTAACTTTAAGGGAGATTTAAAATACACTTATATAATAAAAGTGTGCCAATTGTATGACATTCAATTCTGTGTTCTAGGGTGTGAGTTGTCTTATTGGGAAGGAATATATTTT